>JAQZBX010046812.1:0-20668 GCA_029593785.1 Cabassous unicinctus | reverse complement strand
CCCCTGACCGTTTTACAACATCTCAGCCGCTGGCGGCCTTGCCGGCCCTCCCTCAGCCCCCGGCGCCTGCCCTCCCTGCTTCTGTCCCAGCGCGCTGCAGGCCGCCGAGACCTGGAGGGCCAGCGCCGCGCCCGTCCCCGTGCCAGCCCCGCTCGCGGCTGGGCGCCTGCCAGGCCTCCGGGCACAGTGCGCGTCTCCGAGTGGTGGGCTTCGCGTCTCCTCCCAGTGGGCTTCGTGGGGTAAGCTCTGCCCACCTGCGCCACCTGGGGCCGCAAGCCGCTCTCAGGCGCTCCTGCTTGGAGGCTTCGGAGGCGGCGTCCTCACCAGGCAGGGAGAGGAAGCAGCATCGTTGCTGAAAGGACTGCTGACTTCAGTGTGAGGAAAGGCGAGAGCGAAAAGCGTCTTTGTGAGCGTCGTCGTTCCGACCCTGCGCTCCCTGACGGCTGTGAGGTAGGCACGGCTTCTGTCCTTTGAAACCTGGAAAAACAGCTCTTCCTACACGTACAGGATTTCGCGAGCATCCACAGAAGCGTTGCGCTCTGTGGCGTGCTCTCCCCTTTGGTGGTGGCTTCTGCGTGGAGCACTTCGCAGCCCAGGACCCGGCGTCACCAGAGCTCTCCTGCCTCGGCACCCTCGGCTGTTGGCTCTGCTCCCTCGCCTCGGGCGCGTCGTGCCTTTGCCTTCTTGAGCTGGTGTCTCCAAACGTCAGTAAATCTGAGCCGTTGAACGTGTGTTTAGCTGCACTGTCACGTGCTGGCACTGGCTTTACATGTCTGCAAAGTAGAAAACGAGAATGCTTAGTTTTTGGCAGAGCAAAGCCCTAATTTCCAGGCTAATTAAATTATAATGATAAATATGACTATAAAAAGCAATGGAATTGCTCCCATTAGTAAATACGAGTCACCCTGGCGCAGCAAAGCCATCGAGTGCTGCGAGGTTGAATTTATTCAATGCAGCCGGCGCGGAGCTTGCTGTTAGCACGCGGCATCGTAAGTCTTAATCGGTCCATGTTTTGACGGCAGCGCTGTGGAATTTGTGTTTCCTTTTGTTAGCAGATAGCTGTAAACCATTGTAGCAGCCCCTCCAGCTTGACTCACTGCGACTCACACTATTTTCAGAAGAGGATTTCCTGAGAGTAGGGAAGGTTCTGGAAAGGCGGCGGCCCTGAAGTCGCGGCCGAGCCTGCTGCCCTGGAATGTGGGGAGAGGTGGAGGCCCGGGAAGCCGCGGGCTGTCGGGATGCTTGTTTGCTCCACAGCACGTGGGTTTCCCGTCAGCCTTTCGGGTTTTCCTCCCGAGTCCCCCGCGGTTTTGTCTGATGGACCTCGGCAGGGGAGGGAAGGGGGCAGGACCGCACGCTGCGCCACGACTCGCTCCTCAGCTCCCCTCGCGGGGTCTCCTTGTCCTCGGCCCCTTCTCCTCTTGGTGGAACCCCGAGCTGCCTGTCGGGGCTCTTCGTGTGCTACGGCAGCCGCGCTGCGCCTGCGTCGCCACGCTCTTCCCTTACGCTGCCCCGTGGCGTCCTTTGTGTTTTCAGTTCGTGCCGCAGTGACCGCTTGTCTCCACCAGTCCTTCGCACGGTCTGTAAACCTGCTTGTCCTGGAGGCATCACCTTAGCCCCACTGCCTGCTTGTTGTCCGGTGTGTTTTTATCCCGAGAGTCACCCTTCGCGTGGAAGAGGACATCATATGAAAGAATAGTCACAGCTGCACAGCCCGCGGCTGCTCGGAGCCCCCTCGTTATCTTCCTTGATGATGCGCCAATCCCTCACCTCAGCCACGGTCTGGAAGCGGCTCTGCCCTCCCCTTCCTTTGCCTTTTACCACGGAGGCATCCCTGAGCACCCCAGGCTCGCTTGCCCGTGAACGGCCTTCAGGTGGCTGCGGCGGCCGGGGTGCTCCGTGCCCCTCTTGGTGTGTTAATGTGGTGGATTGCATTGAGATGAGTCGGCCTGAGCTTACGGATCTTGGTGTGAAGTTCATAATGCCCTCTTGTATTTTTTACTGTTGTGCTTATCTCTTGTCGCCTAACAACCCATCTCAAAACTTCACGGCATAAAACAGCAACCATTTTATTGTGCCGATGACCGTGCGGGTCAGGAATTTGGGCAGAGCGCGCAGGGACGGTCTGTCTGTGCTCCACGGCGTCTCTGGCCTGCGCGGGGTCGGCTTGGAGGCTGGAGGGACAGGAGGGCTGGCCTCGGGCCAGCGGCGCTTGGGAGCTTGCTGTCGGCTGCGCTCCTGTTTCTTCTCAATGTCACATCCGAGAAGGCTCCTTCTGTGTCGTGTCTGGCGCCTGCCCTGGGACGGCGGGAAGGCTGGGGCTGGCTGGCATCCTTCTCTCTACGTGGCCTCCCCCGTGGCCAGCTCGGAGCACAGCGCGGCGGGGAGGTCTCAGGGTAGCCAGAGAGAGGCTCCCGAGGGATGGGAAGCGGAGGCCGACGTCTCCAGAGGCCGGTCCGGAAACTGGCAGGGCCCCTCCCTGTGTTTCTTTGGTCAGAGCATCACCGAGCCTGCCGGGGTAGAGCGCCTCGCTCGATGGCAGGGGTCCAGGTAATTTGTGGCCGCCTAGTCCTCAGCTGTCCCCCTTTTCAGTTCTGAGCTTGGCTTTTTAGGCCTTTTCCCTTTTGATCTGTGTGTTTTGATTTTTCTTGCCAGAGATTGATTCACTGGATTTGTCTTTTCAGAGAACCAACTTGTGTCGCAGTGTACCTGGCATTGCATGTAATTAATAACAGGTTTAATTTCTTACTACTTTCTTCTTTCTATTTTCTTGGGGTTGACTTTGCTCTTCTTTTTCTGACAGATGGGTGTGGTCGCTCGTTACTTTTCCCTTCCCCTTTCTAGTGTCAGGCTTTTTGTTCCCCTCTGACGTACTTCTTTATCTGTGTGTGACACATTTTGGTGTCTAATGTTTTTGTTTTTAACGTGCAAATACTTTGTTTTCTATTGTGACTCTGTCCTTTTACCCATGGGCTATTTGGAAGTGTGCTGCTGAGTTTTCGAGCGTATGGGCTTTTCTAGCCGTGCTGGTTCTTAGTTTCCAAGTTCAGTGCAGCTCAGGCCTGGGGTGAGCTTTTCTGATTCCGTTCACTTGGCATTGGCTGCGGTTTGCTTTCAGGCCTAGAATATGGTCTGTTTTTACAAAAGCTCCGTGTGTGCTTGAACGCTGGTGTGCTTGTTATTCACTAGGAGCAGAGGCGTCGTGTGTGGTCACTGGCGAAGTCAGGGCTTTTGTCTCTGACGGCTCTCGGTGTGCTCTTCTCTCAGGCGCCGAGATCCCCGTCTGAACCTCGCTGTCGCTGTGGACATGGCGAGCTTTCCTTGCAGTGTTCCCGCTTTTCACTTCGAGTATTTTGATGCCGCGTCCTGGAGGCGGAGAGCTGCTGTGCCCTAGTGAGTGGAGCCCTGTGTCTCCCTTCCCTGCCAGCGCCTTTTCCTTACGCCTGTTACTTGAGTTTCTAAAGCAGCACTGATTGTGCTTAGATTGCCTGCTGTGCCTTCCCGGTGTTTCGCTGGTGACCTTTTTGTATCTTTGTATCTTTGTCATGTGCAGGTATAGCTATAGTGGCTTTAAATCCAGGGTGAAAACCTTTGTCTTTTAAAAAGAACATTTAGTCCATTTACGTTGAATGCAGTTACTGGCACTTTGTGATGTTTTAATAAAAGAAGCTGTCTGCATACACAGCATGCCGAACTGCAGGCATTTCAGTTGAGCGCTTCCAGTGATCCAGTATCTAGTGAGGGTTTGGCTGTTCCGCCGAGCACATCTCATTCCCAGGCCTTCCTAATGAAAGAAGCCCCTTTGTGCCCCGCCCTTGTATCCCCGTGCTTCCTGCAGCTCTAACCCCAGCCGATTCTTCAACTTTCTTGTTGGCTTAGTTTCACGAAATACAGATTTCAGTATTAGCCGAAAGCATAACTGACGCTCGAGAGAGCTGAATCACTGAAAGCCACACTTTCTGGTAGAAATTCCACCGCGCTGGTCGGCCCGCGGAACTTGCATGAGGACACCTGCCCTCACCGGCTCGCGCTGCGGTGGCTTCGCGTGCTGGGTGGGCAGCGCGTGCGTTTTCTCCCCGGAATGGCGTTTGAGGATTCCGGGGCGTCTTTCCCCCAGGGCTGCCCCTCCGGCCGCCCCCTTGCTCCCCCGCGCCCTCCGCCCTGGGTCCCGGTTCAGCAGCCACCGTGGCCCCTCAGCCCGCGCAGCAAGGCCGCCTCTGCCCAGCGGGCCGCCCCCGCCAGCGTGCCGGGGGCCTGGCGGCGGCACCGCCCAGCGCAGACCCACTCGGGCCAGGGTGGCAGTGCTAGGCCTGGCCTTCGACTTCACCGTCGACCCCGCGCGTCCCCGCAGGCGCCGGCCCCGCGCCGGGAGGGAGGCTCGCAGCTGGCCTGCGTCGGGCGGGTGGACAGGCAGGCTCGGCTGGGGTCCGGCACTCGGGCCTGTAAGTCTCCGTTTCTTGTTCTTTATTCCGTGTTTTTCTTTCATTTTAAGCCAGTGGACTTTCTGGCTTCTAAAGAGTCCAGGGTGGCGTTTGACTTCTTCGTGGCTCGAGCAGCGTTCCTCCCTCCTCCTCCTCCTCGTCCTCGAGCCGCGGGAGCGACACGGAGCTCGCCGCGCCCTGCGCCCGCCGCGTTGGCGCTTGCACACTTGGTCGCCCGGGGCCGTTGGCGCTTGCACACTTGGTCGCCCGGGCCCGGGGCTGCCACGAGGTCACTGACAGAGGGGAGCGGGCGGGGGCGCCGCGGCCGGAACGTTGGCGCTTCTGCTCCCTGGGCGCGGCCAGCAGTGCCCGTGGCCCTTAGCACAGGGCCCGGCCCGGTAGGGAGGGAGGGTGTGGGAGCGTGAACGTGGCTCGCTGACGGGGGTCAGCGATGCCATGGGCCGCGGGGCGCAGGAGCCCATCTGCACGGGGAGGGGTCTGCGGGCCGCAGGCGGGCCTGTGAGGTGCTTGTAAGAGCAGCGCCGCCCCTGGGGGTGTCGGTGAAATGTGGGAGAAGCCTCCTAGAGGGTGGGCCGCCTCGTCCTGCGGGTTCTGTGGGCGGCAAGGGCAGCGCCAGTCACCGTGTCTTCACGTGCCCGTGCGTGCGCCTTCCGTTAAAGAGACGGTGCGGACGGGGCCTTGTCCGAGGGCTCGCTCCCCAGAGGAGGGCGCAGGTCTGCGCTCGCGTTTCGGGCCCCTGAGTCCAGCTTTGGATGCCCAGCGCGTCTCGCTGTCGTGGGCAGAAGGACCAGCGCGTGGTGACCGGGTGTCCTCTCTACCAAAGCACGAGTACGTGGGAGTAATTGTCTAGGAAGGCATTTAACTCAAATTTAAACGTTAGACAACGCACTTTACTTCTGAAATGGTGAAACCGCTTTTAACATCAGGTTAAACTCATGTAAAGAATGGGATCTCAGGAACGGAGGTGGCGCAGGCGGTAGGACGCCTCTTTCCCACTTTGGAGGTTCCCAGGATTGAATCCCAGTGAAGACAGGAGGAGAAGGATGAGAAGAAAGGGCAGGAAACGGACACAGAGTTGCCCAACGAATGGACACAGAAACAGCAAAAACGGGGGTGGGGGGGTGTTAAAATGGATAAAAAGTAAATAAATCTTTAAAAAAAAAACAAAGAATGGAATCTGTGCTGGCAGGTGAAGCCCGGGCTCCGGGCGTGGCATGGGGAGCTGAGCCACAGAGGGGAGGCGCTGGCCGGGCCTGGCCTCGCCGTCTCGGTACCATGCACCGCGACGGGGCTGCCAGGGGTCAGAGCCCCAGCTCCTGCCAGCAGAGCTCCAGGTGAGGGCGCAGAGCTTTCCACATCGGATGGAGACACCCCTGCTCCATGGGAACCCTCGAGAAAGCCTTTGGCTTGCCTTAGGCCTGTAAAAAGAATTTATCTGGGAAAAGGGGGAAAGAACGGAGCTTGCTGAGAAATGGGAGAGAAAGACGGAAACACACACCAAGACTTGGCGCGGACCTTCTCGGCGAGCTTTGTGGCGCCGTGTCCAGCGCGCTTTCCTGTTAGTTCCTTCGTGGCCACGGATCACAGCCCCCGCCGGCTCCCAGCCTGGCGCGGTGCCGCGCTCTGGAGGCTCCGGGGCCGAGCTGCTGCTTCAGTGTCAGTCTGCTGCTTCGCTCACCGAGCCGGCGCTCAGCCTGAGCAGCTGAAGAGCCCCTGGCCGGAAATGGCCGTTTTCTTTGAGGTGATTAATTTAAAAGATAATTTCCTTAGTACTTAGGGTTATGAACCGGCATCTGCTTTTGAGAAGTGAGGCAAGTATTAAACGCCAGGTGTGACGTGGTGAGGCTCCACCTGGCCGTGCAGTGACACCCGGGAAGCTCTAACCGTGCGGGGGAGGAAGCCTATGGAAGCGGCTCCCGGGAGCTGCGGGTGGTCTGGGCCGTGGGCGGTGGCCCTGCACACTGAGCCGCTTGTTACTCAGCAGGTGCTGGCGTGTGCTTGCCAGGTGCTGCGATGCAGTCGTTCCTGGTAGGGGGCACGAGAAAGCGAATCACATGCCTCCTGGAAGATGGCGAGTGCCCAGGAGGCACAGTGGGCTGGGGACTGCGGAGTGAGGGGGTCGGGCTGCCTGCCGCGGGCTGAGACAGGAAGCGAGGCCCGAGCCCACCTGTCGCCAGGCTCAGCCTACGTCCCAGGCGCAGGCCCAGCCTGGGGGACCCTGAGTGGGGTGAGGCTGGGGCGGTGCCAGGAGGGCGGTCGGGGCGAGGTCAGAGGGAAGCCGCGGGGGAACAGTTTGGGGGAAGGTGCCGGAGCGCCGTGTGGCTGGCGTGCAGGTGAGGGGCTCCGCGGAGGTGGAGAAGTCGGCCCAGGAGCGGGCAGGCCAGAGGGTAGACGAGGGGCCATCAAGTGGCTGGTCACGAGGAGCGTGTGGATGGAGGGCGCAGGGCGGAGGCGCAAGCGGCCGCGTCCCCATGGGGCCTTCCAGAGCAGGTGCTCTTTTATGTCTTACCTGCACCCGAGGCTCTTTTTTTTCGGGTGGAGGGTGCACGTGGGAGGTAGGATCTGGGAGGGCAGTCAAGGCTGCGGTCACCGGTGATCGTGCTGCTGGGGTGGAATTTTGTTTTTGGCCACAGCTCTTCTCTCAGCTCAGTTAGTGGTAGGAAATCACTTTCTCTGTAGCCAAAGTTTACTGAGAGACAGTAAGAATCCCCGAGACGTGGCTCAGTGTTGCTAAGTGTAATCTAGGAGCGCTTGTACGTCACACGTCACAGAGGTAAAGAATTGTATTTACTAATTGTGCTGTATAAGAATGTTTTTATATAAAGTAAGCATGCCATGCAGAAATGAATTATTTATGAGTCTTTGCATGAATAAATTGATCTTAAAGGCATAGGAAAAACAATCAGTCCAAAAGGAGAGCTCTGCAGCCTGTGCTGAGAAAGCAAGACGAAAGCCTGGAAATGATCAGATACCTCCACCTTGTGAACTTACCTCTTTCCACCGATGCTGTGTTAGCAGATGTTAGCTTTAGAGGAGGGATTTTGTATTTTTTTTTTTTTTTAAAGATTTATTTATTTATTTATTTATTTATCCCCCCCTTGCTGCCTGTGCTGCTGTGTCCATTCGCTGCGTGTCTTCTCTGTGTCTGCTTATCTCCCCCTTGCTGTGAGGTCCTGCTGCATCAGCCCACGGCGCCACGCGGGCCGGCCTGCCCTCACAAGGAGGCCTCAGGACACGAACCTGGGCCTCCCATATGGTAAATGGGAGCTCTATCGATTGAGCCACACCCGCTTCCCGGATTTTGTATTTATTTTATAAAATGAGAGCTCATTTTTGCAACAGATAGTCCAGTGTTTTAGTCTTAGCGCTCCCTTTTCAGAACACTCTGAAATAAAAAACATGAACATGCACGTTTTGGCTAAAACGTGCCTCTACTAGCTGTGCCTGCCTCTCCGTGAGGCACCAGTGCTCAGCAGACAGCAGAGGGAGTGCAGCTGGGAGGGGCCCCTGGGGCCGCAGACCCAATGGGGTAGGGTGAGTGATGTCATTGTTTAAAACAGCGTCCCCCCCGGGTCTCGGTCCAGGTCAGCGGGGTCCTCCTGGGTCAGTCCAGGTCAGCTGGGACCCCCCCAGGTCTCGGCCCAGGTCAGCGGGGTCTCCCCCAAGTCTCGGCCCAGGTCAGCGGGGTCCCCCCCCAGTTCTCGGCCCAGGTCAGCAGAATCCTCCCCAGGTCTCGGCCCAGGTCAGCTGGGTCTCCCAGGTCTCGGCCCAGGTCCAGGTCAGTGAGGTCCCACCCAGGTCTTGGCCCAGGTCAGTGGGGTCCCCCCAGGGGTTCAGCCCAGGTGAGCAGAGTCCTCCGGGTCTCGGCCCAGGTCAGCAGGGTCCCCTGGGTCTTGGCCCAGGCCCCCTTTGCCATCTGATGTAATCTAATCATGAGAGACAGAATCTAACTGGCCGTCAGCACATGGCAGGTGCTCGGATGTGTCCGTGGTCTTAAGACCACTCGCCAAGGGGGTGGAATTAAAGCTGCCCATATTGGGAAGCGGGTGTGGCTCAATGGATAGAGCTCCCATTTACCATATAGGAGGCCCCGGGTTCGCTTCCCGGGGCCTCCTTGTGAGGGCAGGCCGGCCGGCCCGCGCAGCGCGGTAGGCTGATGCAGCAAGACCTCACAGCAGGAAGCGGGTGTGGCTCAATCGATAGAGCCCCCGTTTACCATGCGGGAGGCCCCCGGTTCGCCTCCCGGGGCCTCCTTGTGAGAGCAGGTCGGCCCACGCGGCGCGGTGGGCTGATGCAGCAGGACCTCACAGCAAGGGGGAGATAAGCAGACATGGAAGAAACACAGCGAATGGACACAGTAAAACACAAGCAGCAAGGGGGGGATAAATAAATAAATAAATAAATCTTTAAAAAAAATAAAAAATAAAAAAAATATAAAGCTGCCCGTACGAGGGAGCTGTCGGGCGGTGGGTGCGTCCTCCCAGTCGGCACTGCTTCGGACGTGCTCTTGGTGTCCCCTCAGAGGTGTCCCCGTTCCCACCTGTGACCCGGCTGTCCGCGCCCACCTGCAGCCCGTGGGGAGAGGGCCGCAGGTGCTCACAGCTGCCCTGTGGCGTGGAGCACGGAGCCCCAAGGGTCCAGACCCAGCTGCGCGGGTCACTGGCCACGAGTTTCCAGGCACCCCCAGCTGCCCCCGCAGCATGGACACGTCCACCAGAAGAGGCCAGCCCCCCAGACGTGTGACTTCAAAGACATGAGCACCCCTGGCAGCGGTGGGAAACCAAAGCAGGGTGAGGAAGGGGTGCACAGCGGGGGCTCCTGGGCAGTCCCCGGTTCTTGGCTCGCATTCCGCCTTTACCTATGTCAGTCAGTGCATCTCTATCTCTGTACACCTTTCCATACCTGCGTTCTATTTCTGAGAAAAGCTTCCTGAAAAAGAGAGGTGGTGGCACTTCTGGGCTCTGACCCTTCTGGCCAGCCCTTCCTGATTGTCTTTGTACTTGACTTTGGTGACATCATCCATCCAAGGCTCCTTCCCTACTCTCTTCCCTCCTTCTGCGTGATGGCTGCCCCCACCCCCCGCCTAGGTTTCAGTCAGCCTTCTATTTTCTGCCTCGATGCCAGTCCCTCGATGCTTACTGTGATGCATTGCTAAGGCGTCCCCATCCCTACAGCTTCTCGTGTCAGTTGCCCTGAAGAGAGGTGGTTTGTGCGTGGTGGGTTTCCACCATGAGGGTGTCCCTACCAGAGCCACTTAGATGCAATCCAGAAACTGTCAAAGGTGGGGGAATGTTGCCATGAGGGTACGGGGAGTGCCGGCTGCTCTTTCTGGGCTTAGTTTTGGCCATATGCGTGGAGTCAGCCAGTCGTTGTGCCAGACCCTGCCATGGGGGAGGTGCAGTCCAGCCCGCCGGGCCGAGAGGCGGTAGAGATGCTGGATTCAGGTGCCTGCAGGTGAGCCACATACCTGCTCCCTCAGTGCCTGCCGACACTGGCCACCCACCCTGGAGTCAGGGCAGACATCCCCCTGCGGCAGATTCATGGGAGGACCCAGCGAGGCCGCAGCCAATCCTGGGGCCTAGGCGCTGATAGTGGTTTTTATTTTTATTTTTATTTTATTTTTATATATATTTTAATTTTTAAAAAGATACTTAGATTATACAAATGTCATAAAAAATATAGGGAGTCCCCATATGCCCCACTCCCCACACCTCCCACATTTTCCCACATTAACAACATCCTTCATTAGTGTGGTACATTCATTGCAATTGATGAACACATTTTGGAGCATTGCCACTAAGCATGGATTAAAGTTTACATTGTAGTTTACACTCTCCCTCCCAATTCTGTAGTGGTTATGGCAAGATTTATTATGACCTGTATCTGTCATTGTGTGTCATTCAGGACAATTCCCAAGTCCCAAAAATGCCCCTGTATTACACCTGTTTTTCCCTCTCCCTCCCCTCAGAACCTCCAGTGGCCACTGCCTCCACATCAATGATGTAATTTCTTCCATTGCTAGAATCACAATAAGTCTATAGTAGAATACCAGTAAGTCCCCTCTAGTCCATAGTTCATTCCCCAACCCTGAGGATTCTGGGATGGTGATGCCCACTCCTCCTCTAATTGAGAGGGGCCTGTAATCCCATGGGGCCGATGAATGGGACTCTCTTGCTTGCAGTTGTAGACTCTCTTGGTTCCTTGATATGCTAGCTGTCCGTCATCACCTCCATGTTAGTTGTCCTGGGTGAGACCAATGAACTGGAGAGTAAGTGTTGCAACTCCATTGAGATTCAGGGCCCAGCTGGCACATGCAGGGCCCAAAGAGTTAAGTCTCTTGGACTTACATCTACCAACTCTAGTACTAATTTTAGGTTCATATAGAAGGACAGAAGAGCCATGTGTAGGGAAATCACAACTGAGTCCATCTCTGTCACACTGAGGAGCATAAATTCCAAAGTAGGGCCCAATGGCAAGGCACTAAACTCCTGAGCTATATGCCCTGACTATAGTGTCTGGATATCTCCAGAGCCCTCAGGAGCCCCACTATTTGGGGTAGTATCTACTTTGACAGTCAAAGAGATCCTGCTGAGATGTGCATAGGTGTTTCCTCTGGAATGACCTCCTGACTCACTTTGACGTCTCTTAGCCTTATAAACTCATTTGTCTTTACCTTTTCTCCCTTTTGGTCAAGGTCTTTTTCCAGTTGCATTGCTGGTTGGTGCTTGGTAGTAATCCCTCAGTGCCAGGGTGGCTCATCCCTGAGAGTCATGTCCCACGCTGAGGGGAAGGTAATGTATTTATATGCTGAGTTAGGCTTAGAGAGAGGCCACGTTTGAGCAACAAGGAGGCTCCCAGGAAGCAACTCTTAGGCACCCAATAATACTAGGCCTAGTTTCAATTTCAGAAGTAAAGGTTCATATGCACAGGCATCAATATCAAGGGCCCGTCAATGGACCATCCTTCTTCACTAGCCATTGGCCCTGTACTCAGGATTCTTACTGATCTATTAGAGAATGTGGCAAAGCTCCCCAGGATGGGAATTTGATGTTCTTTCGGTTATTGTGTGAATCTCTGCCCACCGTGACAATGCCCCATGAACATCTGAATACATTTATATGCCTTGTATGTATGCCCAGGTGAGCATGTATCCCCCATCACTGACAACCCACACCAATGATCCTCCCCTGCCACAGTTGTAACCCTTCTGTGATCCAAAACTTCTTAAAAAATGAAGCCAATACAATAGCCAAATACGATTAATAAGAAATTGAAATATTAGTGATAGTTTTAAAAATAAGAAATAAAATACAAAAAATGTAAAAACAAAAAAAAACAAAAAAACTTGGGATAGTAAAAATAATGAAAAAATATTTTTAAAAGTTAGGTTTTTATGTTTTTAAAGAGTTAGTGAAACAGATGAAACCCAGTGATGTGCAGCAGAAGCAGCACGTGGCCGCCAAGCCTGCACAGAAGGTCCCTTGAGGCTGAGCCTCTCCTGCCGCCCACTCTGCTGGCCATGGAGGCCCTCGAGGTGCCCGTGTGGGCGGACGGCCTCCAGCTCTGACCCAGAGCAGCCTCTCCTGCCCATGCCCGGCAGAGGGTCCGTGCATTCACGGCCCTCTCTGGCAGCACCCCCTGCCCACGCTCTGGTTCCTTGCGGGACCCCAACTGGCTTTGGAGACCAAGGGAACGTGTCTCCACAAACAGGGAAAGAATAACGACAGATAGTCTTTGAGGACTCGGTGATTCAAGGGATAAAGATCGAACTGAATAACCTGGAAAAGTGGCTGCTAACGAGGTGCAAAGAGTGGCAGACAGAGCTTAAACGGAAGCGGAAGCGAGATGACACCTGGGGAGATGTGCTTAAGGCACGCTCTGAGAAGGACTTTCTGGAGCTAATGGTCCCGCTGTCCAGACTTGAGAATTTATTAGGAAAACAACACAGGGGTGGGCACGACGAGCAGCAGCTCTGAGTGGCGGAAGAAATGGGTGATGTGGGGGGGAGGGGGTGCCTGAGTGGAGGGTCTCCAGGAGGCCGGGTGTGGCCAAGGGAGGGGACACCCTGGAGCTGTGGGCTTGGACGATGGGTAGGGCCCTCTCGGGGGTCCTCGGTGGCATCGGGGGTGGAGCTGAGCACTTCCTCAAGGCTGGCGGCAGCTGGGGAACGCGATAGAGTGAAGGGGGTGTCTCTCAGCGCCAGTGCCCGCCTGGTCACCCAGCCACTCCTGCTGTGCCTCACCTTGGAGGGGCCCAGGTGGAAAGGCGTGACCCGTGGGTGTCAGGGGCCCAGCTGCTCCCCACCGAGTTGGTGGGAGTGAGAGGCCAGGCCCCGACTTCAGCTTGGACAGGCTCTCTAGAGAAAGCGCCGTCAGCTGCTCCCGCCCTTGGAGTTGTCGAGAGAGAGACTCTCGGGCATGAGGCTCCTGAGAGGCCTCGTTGGAGCCTCTTGTTTATACCCTTGTGGGCGATGAGTTAAGGACGCAGAGTGGGCCACAGGCTCCTGGCAGGCTCCGTAGGTGGTGAGTGCCAAACGGTGGGGTGCTAAGTCGTAGGGTGCCAAATGGGTGCCCAGTGGGATGCTGAATGGTAGGGTGCTCTCTCTAGTGTGTGGGCCTTTAGTGCTCTTTTCTGCAGCCCCCACTTTGAGACCACAGGGACACAGGGAAGACCCCCTTTTAAACCACGGACACACGAGATCTGGGGAACATAGCCTAAAGCAGTACAAATAAATGAAATTTCATTTCTTAAGGTTTCTAGCACTTTGGGGTTTTCACTCTAGGAATTCTTTTGTGAGCCTGTAGCAGCATTCAAGAAGGCCTTGTATCCCTACCTCACGCCATATACAAAAGTTAACTAAAACGAGATCAAGGACATTATATTAGAGCTGAAACTGTAAAGCTCTCAGAGGAAAACCTGGAGGGGGTGGCTATCTTTAGGACCTTGGATTTGGCAGTGGATTCTTAGATACAACACCAAAAGCACAAGCAACAAAAGAAAAATGAAATAAATTGGATTTCATCAAAATGTAAAACTTACGTGCATCAAAGGACATTATCAAGAAAGTGAGAGGTTAACCTACAGAATGGGAAAACTGTTTGGAAACCATATATCTGATAAGGACTTAATATCCAGAATATATTAAAATTTCCTACAACTCAGCCTCAAAAAGACAACCCAATTAAAAAATGGGCCATGGACTTGAATAGACATTTCTCCAGAGAAGACATACATATGGCCAATGATCACAAGAAAAAATGCTCAACATCATCAGTCATTAGGGGAATGTAACTCAGAACCACAGTGTGATACTACTTCATACCCACCAGGATAACTATTATCCACAAAATGGAAAATCAGTGTGGACAAATAGGACCCCTTGTGCTTTGCTGATTGGAATGTAAAATGGTGCAGTTGCCGGGGATGCCCTAGAATTCCATATGATCCGGCTATTCCACTCCTAGGTTATACCTCAAATAATTGAAAATGGACTCAAACAGATGTACGCCCACGCTCACAGTGGCATATTCACAATTGCCGAAAGATGGCAGCAACCCACGGGTCCGTCAGAGGAAGAGTGGAAAAGCAAAACGCAGTCTATGCACACGTTGGAGTATTATTAGCTGTAAACGGGCGCGGCATCCTGATTTGTGCGGCAACATGGATGAGCCTTGATCGTGTTGAGTGAAATAAGCCGGGGTCGGGGGGAGTAGAAATAAATAAATAATTAATTAATTAAAATAAATCTTAAAAAAAAATAAACCAGGCACAAAAGAGCAGGTATTGTATGATTCCACTTACGTGGAATAGGACATACTGATTCATTTCATAGAAAGCAGAGGGCAGTGGCCTGGGAGGAGGGCAGTGGGGAGCTAGTGCTGAATGGAGGCAGAGTTCTCGGGGTGATGGAGAGGTTTTGACAGTAGGAACTGGTGATGGTAACACTGTACGTGTAATTAACACCCCTGGATTGTGCACTTAAAAACGGTCACAATGGCAGATTTTACGTTACATGTTCATTACTCCTCGGCGCATTCATTCGTTCATCCCACAAGTACTGGCTGAGCAGGCGCTGGCCCAGGTCCTTGGGGGAGCGCCCCACGTGGGGAAGCAGGCAGCGGGGTAGTCGCCGCCAGGCGGTGCTGGTTGCAAGGGAAGGCACCGCGGGAGGGACGGGGACGTCTGCAGGGACCAGGAGCCGCCAGGTTTCCAAGGTCAGCCTTGGAGGACCCCCCCCGCCCACGTTTCTGCTCTTCAGACAGCTTGGAGCCCACGCTGGGGGCCATGGGCAGGGCAGGGCGCGTTGCGGGGGGCAGCAGAGAGGAAAGCAGCACTGGACCCTTGCGACGGCCAAGGGGAGGTGGGGATTCGGGATTATTTTCCATTTAAAAATTTCCAAAATATCCGAACAAAACTTGGTTTAAGCAAAATGTAGAACACAGCATCAAAATTGACAAGTTTCTAAAATGTGTGACTTCCCAGTTTTTGTGTGTCATGGCTTTAAATGGCCAGAAAAGTGCATAACAAACCACAAAGTGTGACTTGACTCAGTAAAACTCAGCTGCCTCACATTGGATGCAAAATCATAATTATCTAAAATTCTCAGACGTTGATGGGTCTTTTTTTACCTTGAAGGGTAAAAATTTTATTTTTGAGGAACGTCATTTATACTTCATATTTTCAAATAGAGTCACGTAAGAAAGCATAAATGTTATACTCCTCTTATTCTAGAAATAAATAGGAAGGGCATGAAATTTCTCTCTAAATCATGACATTTGGGAATTCAGCACCAGGATCCATAAAGAACAAAAAAGGAAAAAAGCACCTGCTATATATTTCATATCCTTTATCAGATGTGTTGTGCAAATATCTTCTATTTTTTATTTTATTTTATTTATTTTTTTAAACAATTTACTGAAGTATGTCATTTCTACATGAACATACATAAACTTAGTGTTCAGTAAACATCGTGAACTTAAAAAACAAACATGCTTAACATCATACAGGGCTCCCACACATCACCCCCCCACCCCCAAACACCCTGTGTGGTTGTGAAACATTTGTTAACAAATCGTGAAAGAGCATCGTCAAAGTATTACTACTAACTATAGTCCATATCTTCCTCCCCTATACATTTTTTAAAGGATTTATTTATTTACTTTTACCCATTTTTACCCTCCCCCCCGCTCCGTTTTTGCTGTTTCTGTGTCCATTCACTGGGCAACTCTCTGTGTCTGTTTCCTGCCCTCTCTTCTCATCTTTCTCCTGTCTTCACTGGAATTTAATCCTCGGACCCGCCGATGTGGGAGAGAGGCGTCCTACCACCTGCGCCGCCTTAGTTCCTGGTTTTTTGGTGCATCTCGTCTTGGCTCTCCCTTGAGTCACTCTCCTGTTACGTCATCATCTTGCTGCGTGGCTCTTGGGGCCTGGCGGCCCACGCACCTTCTATATTTTTATTTTTTTAAATTTTTACCGGGGTCCCTCCATATGGAAGACGGACGCCCAACCATCTGAGCCACATCCGTCCCCCTGCTCTATCTCTTCAGGTTGACCAAAGATACCTAGAGTCACAGTCTTTTCCCATACAGGATGGTCATATAATAAATCAGGCTTAGTTTATCACCAGCATTCTAAAAACCAGGCCTAGGCAGAAAAACTAGATCTGGGGACACACGCATGGTTTCTAATATAGCGAATGTGTAGCCTACCCTGATTACCACAAAATCAGGTCAGCGAGAATATTCGCATAATATCTTCTATTTTGTGGTTTGTCTTTTCGTTTCCTTCACAGTTTCTTTTGAAGAGAAGTTTTAATTTTGATGTTCAGTTTACCAGTTTTCTTTCTTTTACAGTTCACGCTTTTCATGTCCTACTTAGGAAGTTTTCACTACCCTAAGGTCTTCTCCAAGTTTCTTCTAGAAGTTTAAAGTTTCAGCCTTTACGTTTAGGTCTGTGATCAAGTCCAAGTTAATTTTTGTGTATAGTGCAAGCTAAGGACTGAGGTGTGTTTTTTTCCGTGTAGATTTCCACTTGTGCTAGGGCCACTGTGAGAAAGCGCTTCTCTCCCCATTTGAAAACTGGGGCACCTTTGTCGGACCTGTCCCTGTCGGACTGTTGTGGACTCTGCACTCTGTTGCTCTGATCTCTGCGTCCTTTCGCCAGCTCCACGTTATCCTGATGACTTTTAACTTCAGGGCAAGTCTTGAGATCTGGTGGTGCGCCGCCCAGTCACCTTGTCCGTGTTCAGGATTTCTCTGGGCATCCTCCGTTCTTAGCATTTCAGTACATTCTTGATCATCTTGGCGACAGGTTTGTCTGCTCCTGCACAAGCACTTTTTGTGTTTTTAATTGAAATTTAGTTGAATGCATAGGTGAACTATCAGGAAAATCAACATCCTCATAATATCGAGACAACCCGTGTATAATAGGGGTGTCTGTCTCCCTTTAATTAGGTTTTTAAATTTTCTCGCAGCAGTTTTTGTTGTTATATACAGGTCTTGCACGTACTTTGTTAAACATATCCCTCAGACTTTCATGTTTTTTTTAATGCTATTTTGAATAGTGTTATTTCTATTTTAATTGACTTGTTTCTTGCAACTTTGCTTAGCTCATTCATTCTTTTGCGTGTGTGTGAGATAACAGATCAATTTTAATTCTAGCACCTGAGGCTATACAAGGGTACTCTTTATCAACTTCATGGGACGTTGTATACATCCATACAGTGACAACTGTGCAATACCACTTAGTATTTGTAATCAGGAAAACACACTTTTGAGTTGTTGAAACACATTCCATGGAATTAAAAACAAAATCAGAAGTCCTCCACAGTTATACTAATTGTCAAATAAAAGATTTACATTTAATACTTGATGAAACAGTCAGTATGTGGTAGGGGATATTGAAAGTGACTTCAGGTTCTCATCCTGTAAGTTGTACTCTGCTGGGACGCTCCGAGCAGGTGTGTGACTGGCCAGAGGTGGGTACAACCAGGCCAGAACAGCAGGTGAAGTTCTTCCACAGTTTCTGTAGCTTCCACTTTTTTTCTTGTCAGTTAAAAGTGAACAGTGAGAATTAAATACTTATCTTTACATATAACAAGGTACGCTCTGAAAGCATATTTGCTTACAAACAAATAAAAATATTTGTTAGCTAGTTTGATAAGAAAATAATATATGAAAGTATATAGCAGAAACATTAATCATCTCTGAAAGATCAATTCCATAGTTTATATTACATCAAACAAAAAATTTTTAGTTTTTTTTGAGTCCCTTATCCAGAAACACTTGAAAAGGAAGACAGACAGAAATCATTTATTTCTACCCTTTTCATGGCTGTGAAAAGAGTTAAACTAAAAAACCAAAAAACAACGAAATGCTTCTGTCCAAAATGAACCCAAATATTTGGCTGCAGACCTTTACCATCTTCCAGAGTAGGCGCTATCGTAAAGGCTTTATAAGTGGTTTTAATCTGTAGGTACAATCAGCATTTTGGTATTTTGGCCACTGGAAAACAAAAGTAAAGGGCTGAGATGTCTCACTTCTGTAGATTTATTCAGAGTACCTAAGGTTAACTAAAGCTGACATCAGAATTGTTAAAGATGGGCAAAAATTCAATTAAAAAAAAACAACCTCTCGAAGTTTCTATATAGAGTAGCAATAGGCAACGTGATTCCAGAGGTTAAAAATTATTTCACAACCTAAGCCTTCAGCTTGGCAAACAGCTTGGATTCCAAAACTGATTTCATCTCTCTTAAAATGTAAGCCCTTGAAAATGTGTCTGTGTGTATAGATACACATTTTAAAGGAATCGGATAATCTTAGAAGCAGCCTTAGTGTTTCCTTTGACTGTCTTGAAATGACCATAATATTATCTTTATGAAAGGATTAGGCATCTTCTTGGTCTAATCCAGGGGTTCTTAACAAGGGGTCTGTGAGCTTGAATTGAAATTCAAAAAAAAAAACATTCTTGTGGGGACGTGTTGGTGTGGGTGTGATATACTTATTAAATAATACACAGTAGAGTGTGGACTTAGTGAGGGGTCCGTGGTTTTCACCTGACTGGCAAAGGGGTCTGTGAAGAACCCAGGTCTCAGGCTAACATGGTGATCATTTGTCAGACTTGCTTTCTAAGGTTAGAAAGGTACTGACGAGATGTAAACACAAGGACAGAAGGAGACAAAGGCTTTTCTGGCAGCTGTAGCTAAAATTCATGGGATTCTTAGAAAATGACTCAACGGCAGCCTTTCTTGTCTTTTTCTTCCTGTGTTGGCTCTGGTGACGGAGGACATTCCTGCTCTTGAAATTTCCTTATAACCCAGACAAGTTCATGGGAAGCTTGGGCTATGTTCGTCCTCCATATACGTGACCTTCAGCTGCCACGCTAACTACTGTCCTCCTTCCTGTGTTACCTGGCTCTGATGATCTAGAGCTGCTTGTTACCAATTAAAATCATCGGAAACCCATCACAGTCCTTTACTCTGAGAACTGTCTTTGAAACGTGTAGATTCCTTCAAAACCGCCTCTGTCGTGCTTGAAGAGACCAAGAGGAAACCCTCGCCAGTCCTCTTCTGCTGTTCTCTCATAGCTCCAAACTCTTCTTGTCCTGCTGTATGCAGAACATCCAGCCGGGGTGCTCTGTCATCTGTGGCACACTGCTTTGTATAGGAATCTTCAACGGTTGGATCCTAATCCATTACAAAGTAGGACTGGATGAACTGGATCATGTATGCCGACTTGCCCCCGCCTGCCGCCACAAGCCGGTACTTCTCCTGGCCAGAGCTGTCCCGCCAGCCGGTTGTAGCCATGGGGACACCGCCGAGCCATCACCGCCCACCCTAGGCCTGCCAAAGGCGTGGAGCAGTAGGGTGTCCACAAGGGCCAGGGGTGGGGGCAGCAGCGGGGGGCACGCTCCTCTACCTGTCTTGGCGGTGCCAGCAGAACTCAGCCTCCAACACCATTACAAATAGCCATCCCTCATTCATTCTTAGAGTTTTTGTTTTGTTTAATTTTGTGTTTTGGTAGATTCCTTAGGATTTTCTACACAACTGTAATCTCTGAGAATAAAGACAGTTTTTATTCTTCATTTCCAATTTGTATGCCTGTTTTTTTTCTTGTCTTATTGCACTAGTTCAGATCTCCAACACAGTGTTGAATAGAAGTATTGAGCATGGACACCCTTGTCTTGTTTCTGATTTTGGTCTTTCACCGTAAGTATGATATTAGCATGGGTCTTTTGTAGATTCCTTTTACCTATTTTCTATTTCTAATTTGCTGAGGCTTTTTAAAATCCTGAATGTTTGGAATTTTGTCCAGTGTTCTTTCTAAGTCCATTGAGATGATTTTTTTTTCTTCTTTTTTGGTCTGTTGATATGGTGATTTACCTTGATTGACTATTTGAATATTAGACACTCTGCATTCCTAGGATAAGTTCCAATCAGTTATGACTTATTCATATTATATATTTTTGGATTATCTTTGGGTCTGTGTTCTTGATGGACATTGGTCTTTAGTTTTCTTGCCTTGTAATTTATGTGTCTGAATGCTGTCCTCATAAAAGGAGTTGGGAAGTATTCCTTCCTTCCTTATTTTCTGGAAGTCTTTGTGTAGGACTCATTATTTCTTCCTTGAATGTTTGCTAGAATTCACCAGTGAATTCATCTAGACTTAGAGTTTTCTTTATGGAAAGGCTCTTAAAGTATGAATTCAACTGTTTTAATAGATACAGGGATATTCAGGTTTTCTGTTTCTTGAGTCACATTTAGTAATTTTAGCCATTCAGGGAATTTTTTCATTTCATTTAAGTTGTTGAGTTTATTGGCATAAAATTATCCATTATGTAAGTTTCTTTTGATGATTGTAGAATCTGTAGCAATGGACCCTCTTTCATTCCTGATATTGATCATTTTTGTTTATTGCCCTTTTTCTTGATCAGTTTAGTTACAGTTTTATCAGTTTTAATGATTTTTTTTCAAAGAGCCAGCTTTTAGTTTAACTGATTTTTTTCTATCACATTCTTTTTTCTATTCACATTCTAGATCATTGGCTCCCAATCTTAGCTGTATTTTTTTCTTCCTTCTGACTTTGGGTTTAATTTGCTCGTTAATTTCTGGCCTCTTAAGATAGAACTTTAGTGGAGCAGGTATAACTCTGGTTGAGTGCCTGCTTCATATGTTCAAGGTGTCAAATTCAATCCCTGGTACCTCCTTAAAAAAAAAAAAAAAAAAAAAA
>JAQZBX010046811.1:0-20664 GCA_029593785.1 Cabassous unicinctus | reverse complement strand
ATTCCAAAAATATAATTGGATCATGCTTGTAAACTGATATGTTAATCTGGGCATGATTAGGTTATGATTAGGGTGTTGAGCCCCACCCCTTGGTGGGTGGGGAATCAAATATAAAAGGCATGGCAAGAACAGTTTTGAGAAGCAGTCTTTGGAGAAGCAGTTTTGATGTTGGAAAGAAGGTCCCAGGAGAAGAGAAGCAAGCCATTCACCTGATCGTCTACAGCTGACCTTGTGGAGGAAACAGGAGCTAAGCCCAGAGAGAAAAGCAACCCCGGGAAGAGAGGAACCCCAGAAGCCTGAACCCTGGCAAATGCAAGCAGCTGTCTTGC
This sequence comes from Cabassous unicinctus, assembly GCA_029593785.1. Taxonomy (NCBI): domain Eukaryota; kingdom Metazoa; phylum Chordata; class Mammalia; order Cingulata; family Chlamyphoridae; genus Cabassous; species Cabassous unicinctus. Next base: position 20,335 of record JAQZBX010046811.1, on the reverse strand, counting down.
TCTAACATGTGGCAATGGACTGTGGTGAGAGAAGAAACAACGCTTTATGGCCTGCTATCTGTGGACTTCTACCCCAAATAAATACCCTTTGTAAAGACCAACCCATTTTTGGTATTTCACATTAGCACCCCTTTGACTGACTAATACAATGGTTTAGACAGATTAAAGTCACTTTAAAGTTAGAATTTTATTCAAAGGGAAGACACAATGCCAGTTAACAAATTCATTGAAACCAAGTCTATATTTTCTAACATAAGAGGTGCAGTGATTTTAGTGGAGGAAGGGAAAGACACATATTTTCTAGCTTAACATAAAAATAAAAATCACCTGGGAAACATGAAACCACCTTATAAAATCACTTCAGCAATAAGGCACTTGTAGTATTTTCTATTTCCTTTGCTAGCCAGTCTCCTCCTTTCTTCATTTTGAATCTCTGTTCTGGGAGGCTGACTTTTTTCCCCCTCACAAATAAAGCATTTTATTTGTCACTTTTAGAAGGTTCAGTTTTAAACAGATTCTTGGACTGGTGGCTCGTAGCCATTAGTTTGTTCAACTTTAGCACCTGTCTCACCTCCAGTTGCTTTTTCAAAACTATTACCTTCACCTTGAAGCTCCATGAGTTTTCTCAACCCAAACTTGGGCTTCTTCAGTATTTTTACTTTTCTAATGAGCACATCATGTAGAGGAGAGATAGATGGGCAAGCCTTCTATGTGTTTAACAGTGCTGTCTGGAATCAATTTATTGACCTCTTCTTTCAAGTCATTTGTCTGTCCCTCTTGGGTCAGAGCTTTCTATCATCTTTTTCCAGATTTAGCAGACCTGTTGGTGCTGGGTGTAAGAGGTGTTCCGAATCTGATTGTTGTGTTTTTCAGTAAAATCAACACTGAACAAATGAAGCCAATAGCCATTGGAAGTTTTGACATCAACATGTGCTTCAATCATGGTCTGCCAATTTTTGACCATGGAGCACATTGTGTCACGAGTAAGATCCATGCCATGGAAGTTGATTAGGCAGTTTTTGCTCTGCACATACTCAGTAATTAGTTTGAATTTTCTAAATGCAACTTCATCATTCTGTAGATTAGGAAGGCTCACTTCAAAAACACCACCCATAAGGCCATCAGATGCAATTTTGGTTCCTTGAGTCCTTTTTTTAAGGATTTATTTATTTTATTTATGTATTTACTTTTATCCATTTTTAACCCCCTCTCGTTTTTGTTGTTTTTGTGTTCATTCATTGGGCAACTCTCTGTGTCCATTTTCTACCCTCTCTTCTCATCCTTCTCTTCCTGTTTTCACTGGAATTCGATCCTCGGAGCCTCTGATGTGGGAGAGAGATGTCCTGCTGCCTAGGGCACTTTAGTTCTTGTTTTTTTGGCATAGCTTGTCTTTGCTCTCTTGTGTCACTCTCCTGTTATGTCATCATCTTGCTGTGTGGCTCGTGGGGCCTGGCGGTGCACCCACTCATGGGGTATGAAGGGCTCCCCCACTTGCGGGGCTTGGCAGTGCACTTGCGCATGGGGCCTGACAACGTACCTGCTCACAGGACCTGGCAGTGCACCCGCACATGGGGCCTGGTGGCCTGTGAGCCTTCTATATTTTTCTTTTTTAAATTTTTACCAGGAGGTCCCAGGAATGGAACCCAGGTCCCTCCGTATGGGAGATGGATGCCCAACCATTTGAGCCACATCCGTTCCCCTGCTATATCTCTTAAGATTGATGAAAGAGACTTAGAGTTACAGTCATTTCCCATACAGGATGGTCATACAATAAATCAGGCTTAGTTTATCACCAGCATTCTAAAAACCAGACCTAGGGAGAAAAACTAAGTCTGGGGACACATGCATGGTTTCTAATATAGCGAATGTTTAGCCTACACTGATTATCACAATATCAGGACAGTGAAAATATTCACATCTTAAGTCCTTGTAACTAGTATTTTCCCAATATTTTTTTATATTAAACATTGCTGGCGCTTTCACATCATACCAATTTTTCTTAGAATATGATTTGACCCCATCCCAGACACTTTAGGGTCTCACATGACCCTATTAGGAGTCCACAGTTTCCACAGGGCCCCAGGTGATGGGGGGGTGCAGGGCTCTGGATATATAGGAATAGACAGTGCTTTCTAAAACCCCAGATCTTGGAGCAGCTACAAATACTGGAGGGTTTTAAGAAGTCCTAAAGTCCACAATTCAGAACCTATCCATCCCAAGTTATGGTGGCAATCTGGCTCAAACTGACATGCACCAGGCTCAGGAGGTCAGGGGAAGGCAGCCAACCTGCTCTTGATGCAGCACCTGGATTGGCTGGGCCGCGGTCCTAAGTACACCAACCCCACAGAGCCTGTGCCATCTGACTGGCACCAGTGCCATCCCACCCTCTCAAGACCTAGAACCTGTCCACAGATTCTAGCTGGACCCCAAAGAGTGGGGGTCAGAGGCCAACTTCTAAGAATTACATCAGTAAAGTCCTTTGCTTTCTTTTTCTATGATTTATTTGGCCAATGGGAAACACTAGCAGCAGCTCAAAGGGGTAAGAAAGGAATGAGGTTATGATATTTATTCCAGAGTATAAGAGTCTGGGTTCCCTAGGGAAACAGAACTGACAGGAGATATCTGTAAATAGTATGAGATTTTATACAATTGTCTCACATGACTGTGGGAATGCATGAGTCCAAATTCCATAGGGCAAGGTGCAACCTGGGAAATCTGATGAAGATTTTTGATGAATTCCCCAGGAGAAGCCGGCTGGCTGAAGTAGAGATGAAAATTTTCTCTTCTGGCTGCTGAAAGAATCACTTCTCCTTTTAAAGTCTCCAGCTGATTGGATGAGACCTCTCTCATTGCTGAAAGCAATCTCCTCGGTTGATTGTAATCATAATCAGTCATAGATGGAATAACTTTACTAGTGATTTAGGTCCATGAAATGTCCACACAGTAACAATTAGGCCAGTGCTTGCTTTACCAAACGAGTGGGCACCATTACCTGGCCCAGTTCTCACATGAACCATCACACTGAGCTTCCTCCCTGTTACTTCATGGTGGAGTGGCTGTATCCTTCTACTGAAGGCCACAGCTCTTATCATGTCAGAATCTCCATATGTTAATCTTTTAAGTTTTGGTAAATGCTCTTTCCTCTTGCCTTTCAGACTTAGGGTGAAAAGAACTCTTGCTATGAATATTCCTGAGTAAGTACTATACTTTCTTTTGCTGGTTGCCCTGAACCCTGATTATAGCTTTGTAAAAAGTTCTTCAGGGAAATGGATGTGGCTTAAGTGTTTGGGCTCCCATCTACCACATAGAAGGTCCAGGGTTCAACTCCCGGGGCCTCCTGGTGAAAGGCAAGCTAGCTCATGCAGTGTGTTGGCCCATGCAGGAGTGCTAGTCTGTGCAGGAGAGTTGGCGCAGCAAGATGACACAACAAAAAGAGACACAGAGGAGAGACAATAAGAGACACAGCAGACCAGGGAGCTGAGGTGGCACAAGAGATCAAGTGCCTCTCTCCCACTCCGGAAGTTCCCAGGATCAGTTTCTGGTGCCGCCTAAAGAAAAGACAAGCAGACACAGAAGAACACACAGAGAGCAGACAGCAAGTGCAAAACAATGGGGGGGGGGAGGAATAAATAAAATAAATCTTTTAAAAAAATCCTTCAAATGACTTATTTGAGTGTGCTCTATATTTTACTTCCATGCCCCTGAATGATACAGCAATGCTGTTGCAAAGAATACCTTATCATTCATGTATATTGGGACAAAAAACAGTTGACAGCCCTAAAGGTACAAGTACCCTAACCCAATGCATTTTATATGGTGTATTAGTCAGCCAAAGGGGTGCTGATGCAAAATACCAGAAACCTGTTGGCTTTTATAAAGGGTATTTATTTGTGGTAGAAGCTTACAGTTACCAGGCCATAAAGCATAAGTTACTTCCCTCACCAAAGTCTATTACCATGTGTTGGGGCAAGATGGCTGCTGAAGTCTGCCAAGAGTTCAGGCTTCTTGGGTTCCTCTCTTCCTGGGGCTCTGCTTCTCTCTGGCTCAGTTGCTGTGCTCTGTCTACAAGGCCAGCTGTAGACTATCAGAAGAATGGCTCTGTCTCTCTCCTGGGGGGTTCTGCCATGTCTAAAAGCTGTCTCTATTCCTCTGTGTTCTTCTCCTGTGTGTTCACTTCCTGGGCAAGCAGGAAGCAAGGGACCAGGTCATCAAACAGTAAGTATTTCCACAAGTCTTTCCAAGATAACTGCATCTTCAATTCTGATTTACAAATTCCAAGTTTAGTTAAGTCCTCAACTGGGACACTATCATCTGGGAGCTTGATTTCCAGAGGCTTGGAATTTCTGGAATCAGTTTCTGGTTTCTTTGTGCCCAAAAATTCAGTCCTCATCTTATCTCACTCATCTAGCATTTTGCTATAAGCTGCAAGGAGAAGCCAAGCTGCATTCTCCAAGTTTACTTTGGAAAGTTCTTCAGCTAAATGCCCAGGCTTGCCATTTTTAAATTTTGCCTTCCATGAAACACCAGGAGCACATCTTGCTAAGTTCTCTTTAAAACACAACTTTAAAACACATCTTGTCTTTCCTCCAGTTTACAATAATAATTTAATAATTTACTTCTAAGGCATCATATAAAGTCTCTTTAGCATCCATAGCCCTACTAACAGTTTCTGCAAAGCAATCTGGGCCTTTTCTATCAAGTTACTCATAATTCCTCCAAAAAGTACCTCTTACCCATTTATAAAACTGTTCCAGGATTTTGGTAATTGCTTACAGTTACCAGGTAATAAAGTGTAAGTTACTTCCCTCACCAAAGTCTATTGCCACGTATTGGAGCAAGATGGCTGCTGACGTCTGCCAAGAGTTCAGGCTTCTTGGGTTCCTCTCTTCCCAGGGCTCTGTTTCCCTCTGGGCTCAGCTGCTGTCCTCTCTCCACAAATCCAGCTGTAGACTATCAGGCAAACGGCTCTGTCTCTCTCCCTGGGTCTTCTGCCATGTCTAAGAGCCATCTCTATTCCTCTGTGTTCTTCTCCTGTGTGTTTACTTCCCAGGCTCCACTCAAAAATCTTTTAACTTCAAAAAACTCCAACTCTGCTCTGCCCTGTGGTTTTCTCTGTGCGTCCCCGCCCACCAAGAGGGTGGGAACTCAGGGTCCTACTGATGTGGTCGAATCAAAGCCTTAATCATTATTTAATCAAGCAAAAGTGAAGCCTCTGAATCCTATACTATCTAATGTGCAAACAGGCCAGTTTACAAACATAATCCAATATCTATTTTTGGAATTCATAAATAATACCAAACTACTACATAGGGTACTATTGTTTTTAGCATTATTTTACCATTATTGAGAAATTAGAAAATTTCAATTTATTTTAAATTAAGCCATAAGTATACCAAAAATCTTGTTCTTCAGCCAACACAACACATGAGAATCCAAAATATCATATATGGTCAGATTAGCCAATAGGGAATAAAAATGGGAGACATCAGTTAATCATTGTAAATAAGTGCATTTTAGAATTGGTACAGTCTGAGGTGAACCTAAGTCTATGAGGCTTTACCAATATTTAAGTAAATACAATGAAGTATATAGGCAGAACAATATTTTTGTGAGGAAATGTGAAAAATAGTTCTCTTTCATTTTCTATTCTTGCCTACACACTCCTCTCTCCCATTCTAGCACCTTATTTATTGATTTACAGACTTCCTACCTTAGAAATAATTTTTAAAAATTAAGAAAAATAGAAGTCTAAATATGTTAAAGAAATATAACTGGAAGGTCTCAGGCAAAGTATTTTCTTTTAAGGGAGGAAGAATTGTTTTACCTTATATACATTGTTATCTAGATTAGTTTATTTTCTAAATAACTCAGTTAATTTTATATCCATTTATCAATAGGAATCATCAATGCTGGTTAAAGTTTCTGCATATGGATCTTTTGGACTCTGGATACAAGCAATAAAAACTGACACTAATTAACTGAAGCAGGAGAACAGAATATATGGGAAGATTGTGGATATCTCATCTTCACAGTGGGAAATGAGAAATAAGACCTTTAGGAAACCAAGAATGAAGGAATCTCCAGTAATTTAAAAAGCAAAAACTTGAAGACATTTTCCCAAGGACTCTGACATCTGATGATTTAGCACTAACCATGTTCCATGCCTAAGTGATACAGCTGTTGAGAGCAATCCCAGCCTGGATTATATGTTCACGCCTCTGTTTGTGGTAGAAGGAGTTTGTGTCTATGCAGGGGTGATGATTCCACTAGAATTATAAGGATGGGAGAGAGGCAATTTTCTGAAGGATGAGATGCTGGGAGGGCAAAAACAACAGGTCTTCACAAAAAATACACCTATTAATTTCAGAAGGAAAAATATGTTTTGTTTTTTTTTAAAGATTTATTTATTTATTTATTTATCCCCCCCTTGCTGCTTGTGTTTGCTGTGTCCATTTGCCGTGTGTTTTCTCTGTGTCTGCTTATCTCCCCCTTGCTGTGAGGTCTTGCTGCATCAGCCCACTGCGCCGCACGGGCCGGCCTGCCCTCACAAGGAGGCCCCGGGAGCCTCCTTGTAAACGGGAGCTCTATCGATTGAGCCACACCCGCTTCCAAATATGCTTCTTTTTCAGAATGATAAACAATTTCACTGGAAATTTTTTACATTTTCTAAAGTATCAAATTTCCTAAACAATAATGTTTGGCTTATTTTAAAAAGATTCTTCATATAATTAGAAAAATCCTATCTTTCTTATTGCCTTGTTTGATTTTCTTAAGTTAACAGTATATGCTAATATTGGACTTCGTGGTTGGTTAAAATAGATGATAGATAATGGACTATTACTTCCTTGATGGAACTTTCAAAATGATGATATATTGGTCTCTTAATAAATTTTGGATTCTGAGACATTTTATCAAATTTAGTGAAGACAGCATAAAATAGAAGATATATTAGTGGAGACCTCATGAAGATTTTCTGAAAATTATAATGATAACAATTCAAATAATTATCTGAATTAGCTACTTTCCCAAGAGTTCAACATGGTGTTAACCAGTATAATTGCATCCACATAAGAATCTTAGGAAGTGAGCTCTATTATTATCATCTCTAACAGATGAAGAAACTGAGGCACAGAGATAGTAAATGAGTTCCCCAGGATCCTAGAGGAAATATATCATATTCCTGAGTCTGCATTCTTAGCTGCTACCACCTGTACTGCATTTTTTTGTTTGAACAAAGATTGCTATAAGAGTATCTATTGACTAAAAACAGAACTTTGTAAGCTGTAACTTAGGCCAACAGGAAAGAGATATTATTATTTATTTTGCTCCAACATACATATTCTTAGATGTCCATATTTTATTTAATCATAATTATAATTTTCAATAGTAGTGACATTTGTAGTAGCAGTAGTGGTAGTAACGAGAGGATAGTGGGAATATCCAAAGTAATTGTTTTAATGATGGTGGTGTTGGGAGAAATAATGGTACAAATAACAGTGATAGTAACAACAGTGATCCTTTGTAAAACAATAGTCAGGCTAACATACTGAGTATTTTACATAACATTAAATTTTAAAATGCAGCTTCTGGATCCAACTTGCCTGAGTTTCAATTCTAGCTCAATGCTTTACTAGCTTTGTGAGCATGAGAAAGGTCACTTAGACCTTTTTCTAGTCTATTTCTTCATTCATAAATTAGTACCAGCGTCATAGGATTATTATGATATTGACTGATGCAGGATTGTTCCTTGCTTAGTATAGCAGTCTTCTATATTTGTTAGGATGGGCTGTGCTATAGAAAAAATACAACCTGAGTTGTTAGTGGCTTAAAGGACAAAAGAAATTTACATCATGCTTATGTACCAGAATGCAGGCATTCTGGTTCCCTCCAAATGGGCAATACAGGGAAACAATATTTTCCATCCCAGGATCCTGTCATTGTCTGCATTCAGTTACTGAACAGGAAGAAATAACACGTAGAAGGCAAACTGCTTCTTAAAAGAATTAGATTAGAAAAGGCACATGTCACTTCTGATCACATTTTGTTACCCAGAACTGTCCAGGAGAACTTTCTGAGATGACAGAAAAGTTCTCAACTGCATGCTGTCAAATAAAATAGCCTTTAACCATATGTAGCTATTAAGCACTTGAAATGTGGCTTGTGTGACTAAAGAAAGGAAAACTAAATTGTTGGGTTTTTAAATTTTATTTTATTTTATTTTTAAAGAAGCATTGTATTACATAAATGATACATTGAAAATATAAGGGATTCCCTTATAACTCACCCCTCCCACTCCCATACTTTTCCCATTAACAACATCTTTCATTAGTGTGGTACATTTGTTACAATTGATGAACCCATATTGAAGTATTGCTACTAACCATAGCCTATAGTTTACATTATGGTTTACACATTGCATTGCACAATTTTATAGGTTTTGACAAAATGTATAATGGACTGTATCCATAATTGCAATATCATGCAGAACAATTCCAATGTCCCAAAATGCCCCATGTTACACATATTCTTCCTCTACCTCCCCTCAGAACCTCTGGTGACCACTGCCTTTACATCAATGTTACAAGTTCTTCCATTACTATAAATATAATAAGTCTACTTTAGACCATAGTTGTATTCTTCCCTTATGTTTGTTCATTCCTCAGTCTTTAGGATTGGGGATAGTGATGCATACTCTGCTTCTGATTGAGAGGGGTTTTCAATCCCATGGGTCAGATCGATGGAACTGTCTTGCTTGCAGTTGTAGATACTCTCTGTTTTTTGGGATGGATGTTGTCCATCATCATCATTTTGTTAGTTTTCCTGGGTGAGTTTGATGAATTGGAGAGTAGGAGTTGGCTGCAACTCTGCTGAGATTCAGGCTCAACCGGCATAAGAACAGCCAGAAGATTGAAGTCTCTGGGACACATATTTAATGTGTATAGTGCTAATTATAGGTTCAGATAAAAGGGGCACAAGAACCATGTGTAGGAAATTTATAAATGAGTCCAACTCCGATATATTGGAAGGGTAGATTATCTTATATTCCAAGATAAGGCCCCCTGACAGGGTGCTGAATTCCTGGGGTTGTCTGCCCTGCCCATAGTGTCCAGATGTATATAGAGGCCTCAGGAGACCCCCTGATTAAGACACTGTTTGCTGCAGTAGTCCCTGAGATCCTCCTAAGACGTGCATAAACATAACCTCTGGACTGACCTTCCAAGTCACTTTTAAATCTCTTTGCCATAAAAACTCACTTGTATTTAATATTTTCCCCCTTTTAGTCAAGGTCTTTTTTCAGATGCATTGCTAGTAGGTGCTTGGTAATAATCCCTCAGTGCCAGGGAGGCTTATCCCTGAGAGTCATGTCCCATGTCGGGGGAGAAGGTAGTGCGTTTATATGCTGAGTATAGAGAGAGGACACATTTGATCAACAAAGAGACTGAAAATTAAATTTATGTAGCAATAATTACATTCAAAATATTGTGCTGGCACCCCCACCATTCATTACCAGAATGTTTTCATCAGCCCATACAGAAACTCTGTACCCATTAAGCAATAATTCTACATCTCCCCTCCACCCACCGCCAGATCCTGGTAACCTGTAATCTACTTTTTGCTTCCATGAATGTGTATATTCCACATAATTCATATAATTGAAGTCATACAATATTTGTCCTTTTGTACTGGCTTATTTCACTAAACATGATGTCGAAAAGTTTATCCATGTTGTCACATATATCAGAACATCATTCCTTTTCATGGCTGAATAGTATTCCATGGTATGTGTATTAGTCAGGGTTCTCTCGGGAAACAGAATCAACAGGAGATATCTGTCAATAATATGAGATTTTGAAAGAGTCTCTCACGCAACCGTGGGGATGCACAAGTCCAGGCTCCACAGGCAGGCTGCAAACCAGTGGCTCCGATGAAAGTCCGACGAAGGGTCATTGATGAGTTTCTGGAAGAAGTTGCCTGTCCAAAGATGAGCTGGGAATTTCTCTCTGAATGTTGAAATCACTTCCCCTTTTAAGTCATTCAACTGATTGGATAAAAGCACCACCCATTGTTGATGTAATCTCCCTGATTGATGCAGATGTAATCAGCCATCCACGCAGTAAACTCACTGGTGATTGAAGTTCATAAATGCTCTTGTATTACAATTATCCCAGTGCTTGTTGGAACAAACACCTGGACACAATTACCTGGCCGAGTTGACACATTAGCCTAACCATTACAGTATGTATATGCCACATTTTGTTTATCCATCTGCCGATAGGCATTTCAGTTGCTTCTACCTTTTGGCTAATGTTAATGCTGCTATAAACATTGGTATACAAATATCTGTCTGAGTCCCTGCTTTCAATTCATTTGGGTATATACTTAGAACTGGAATTGCTGGGTCATTCCATTTTTAACTTTGAGAGTAACTGCCAAACTGTTTTCCAAGGCAGCCACACCATTTTACATTCATGCATTGGGTTTTTTTTACCTGTATCTGGGGTACATTATAAATGTCCTCCTCTTGTTCAGATAGTTTGTCATATCATCACACAACTATATCCCTCTTTCCCATTCATCTTTCTTCTTCAAGGTATTCCATATGCAGCTTTCATTCCTAGCATAATACAATTACAGATTTATTAAATATTAATATAAAATGACACTTCCCAGAAAAGGGTCATCAATATGGAGGCATAAGGCATCCTCTGTAAAAGCTGCCTTCAGGATCAACTAATAAAAGTACAAAATTAACTTGCTTGGAACTCTGGAGGATGATAGAGACTGGAGAAGGACTCAAAAAATACTGAATTGAAGAAAAAGAAATAATTTCCAAGATCAGGTAGAAGACATTCTTCCCAGACATGTCAGTACACACCATTCCCCCTCATTCTGTCAAATGCAGCTTGGAAATTGCTCAAAGGCAACATGGCATGGGTCCCTCCTGCTCCAAATGCAGACTCTAGTGACACTCACAGCAGTGAGTTAGAACCCTACGAATATCCAGGCATGGGGATCCAGGTTCTCAGTGACCCAGGGTGGAACACAAGCACTGAGGATTGCCACAAATTCAAGGGCACCCAGGGGAAGAGAAAGAGAGAGAGAGCTCAAAACCAAAATGGACTTTTCTGAAGTGATCCATTTTTCTGTATTGACCCTTTAGGGTACACAAGGTGGGATACCCTAACAGGGAAGAAACTGGAGGCAGGAAAGTCTTATAGGAAAAGAAAAGGAGGGGGCACTGAACTGCTGTAAGATAGGATGAGTCCTAGAACTGAAAAGTGTAAAAAAAAGAGGACACTGGGTGAGGGAGAGAATTTAAACAAAGCATAGCAGTTGGGTAAAATTGAGAATAAAAACAAACAGACTATATCAAGATTCCAGCAGAAGGAATAGAGAAAAGGAAGCTTTTTCCTGAATGAGGAAACAATTGTACAAAAAAGGGCAGTCTTGAAAATTGCACTGCATATTCAGAGCAAGAATCAGATGAAGAAGAGCTGAGAAAATCTGAACAGTTAAACAGGGGCTACTCTAAAGGTACAGAATAAGTTACAACAAGTATCAAAGAAAAGCCTTAATACAAAGCCAATCAATAATACAACACTAGACAAGAGGGAGAAATTGACCTTCAGAATTAACTCATCAAAATAGTCATATACCCCTACATCAACAAAAAATTACAAGCCATACTAAGAAACAAGAAGATATGGATCAGTCAAGGGAACAAATTAAAACTTCAGAGGAGATACAGAATTTCAAACAACTAATCAAAGAAGTTCAAACAAATATCCTAAATCAACTGAAGGAGATAAAGGAAAATTTGGATATACAGCTAAAGGATATTAAGAAGAAAATTTGTGAGCATAAAGAAGAATTTGAAAATATAAAATGAAATATAATAGATATGGTGGGGATGAAAGGCACTATAATGGAGATTAAAAATATCCCAGAGGCATACAACAGCAGATTTGAACAGGAAGAAGAAAGAATCAGAATCTAGAAGACAGGACAATCAAAATAATACAGTCAGAAGAAAAGATAGAGAAAAGAATAGAAAAAACTAAGCAGTGTTTCAGGGATTTTAGTGACAGCATGAAGTGCACAAATTCCTTCTGGGACACCTGGGGCACATCACAGGTGTCCCAGACAGAGAAAAGAAGGAAAAGGGTGCAGAAAAAATATTTGAGGATATAATGACCAAAAATTTCCCAACTCTTATGATGGACATAAATATACATTTCCAAGAAGTTCAAAATACTCCAAACAAAATAAATCCTGATAGATCTACTGAAAGACTCATACTAATCAAAATGTCAAATGCCATAAATATAGAGAGACTTCTAAAAGCTGCAAGATAAAAATAGATTCATAACATACAAGCTATCTTCAGGAATAGTAAGTGCCAAATTTTCATCAGAAACCATGAAGGCAAGAAGTCTGTTGCATGATATATTCAAGGTACTGAAAAAGAAAAACTGCCATGCAAAAATTCTTTATCCCAACAAAATTCTCCTTCAAAAATGCCTGAAAAGCTGCCATGCAAGAATTCTTCATCCAAAAAAACCCCTGTCCTTCTAAAATGAGGGTGAATTTAAAGTCTATACAAGCAAAAATTGAGAGAGTATGTTACCAAAAGACCAGAATTACAGGAGTCACTAAAATGAGTGTTACAGTCTGCAAGGAAAAATAAATAAAGAAAGAAAGCAAAAACAAAACAAAACAACAAGAACAAAAAAAAAACAAGGGTGATGGGTTTGGAGAAGTGTGTAGAAAAGAAGATTATTAGTTAGGGTAACTTAAGGGGTAATAAGGACAATAGTAAGATATGATAATGGAAAGCCAAAGGATAAAATTGATGAAGCAAGTAATCCCTTTACAGTAATTACATTGAATGTTAATGGGTTGACTTCCCCAATCAAGACATAGACTGACAGAATGGATAAAAAATATGGGCCATCTATATGCTCTCTACAAGAGACTCCCCTCAGATGTAAGAACACAACCAGTTTGAAAGTGAAATGTTGGGAAAAGATAGTCCATACAAATAGTAATCAAAAAAGATCTGGAATAGCGATACTAATATCAGACAAAATAGATTTTAAATGCAAAACTGTTATAAAGGATGAAGAAGGTCATTATATATTAATAAGTGGTGCAATTCAGTGAGAAGAAATAAATATGCTAAATATTTATGCACTTAGCATCAGTGCCCCAAGGTACATGAGGCACACACTGGCAAAGCTGAAGGGAGAAATAGATGTCTCTACAATAATAGTTGGAGACTTCAATACACCACTCTCAGTATTGGATAGAACATCTGGACAGAGGACAGATAAAGAAACAGAGAACTTGAATAATGTGGTAGGTGAACTAGACCTAAAAGACATCTCTAGAGCATTGCACCCCCAAAACAGTAGGATATACATCCTTTTCAAGTGCTCATGGATCCTTCTCCAAGATAGATCATATGTTGGATCACAAGACAAGTCTCAATAAATTTAAAAAGATTTAAGTTATACAAAACACTTTTTCTGATCATAATGGGATGAAGCTGGAAATCAATAATGGGCAGAAAAAGGGAAAATTCATAAATATATGGAGATTAAACAGCACACTCTTAATTAATGGGTCAAAGAAGAAATTGAAAGAGAATTCAGAAAATATCTTGAGACAAATGAAAATGAGAGCACAACATATCTAACCCTATGGGATACAGCAAAGGCAGTGCTGAGAGGGAAGTTTATAGCCCTCAATGCTTACATTAAAAAAGAAGAAAGAACTAAATCAGATGATTTAACTGCACACCTGGAGGAACAAAAAAAGAACAGCAAACTAATCCCAAACCAAACCAAAGGAAATAAATAATAAAAATCAGAGCAGAAATAAAGGAAATCGAGAGCAAAAAAATAATAGAAAGATTCAGCAAAATGAAAAACTGGACATTATTTATCAATAAAAAGGCAAGCCACAAAGAAATAACAACCATAAATATTTATGCAACTAACCACGGTGTCCCAAAATACATGAGACAAACAGTTGCAAAATCTAGAAAGAGAAATAGACACCTCTACAATAATAGTTGACGATTTCAATGCACCACTGTCATTAATCAATAGCTTATCTAGATCAGGGGTTCGTAACATTTTTTGTTCCATGGACCCCTTTACCAGTCAGGTGAAAACCATAGACCCCTTACTAAGTCCACACTATACTATGTATTATTTAACAAACATATCACACCCATGCCAACACATCCCCCCCCCAATTTTTTTTAAATTTCAGTTCAAGCTCATGAACCCCTTTTTTAAGAATCTCTGATCTGGACAGATGATCAAGAAGGAAACAGAGAACTTGAATAATATGGTAAATGACTAGACCTAATACAACATATACATAATATTGCACCAAAAAAAGGCAGGATATACAAGCTTCTTAAGTGCACATGGATCATTTTCCAGGATAGATCACACATTGTGTCACAAACCAAGTCTCAATAAATTTTAAACAACTGAAATTATACAAAGTGTCAACTCTGATGACAATAGAATGAAGCTGGAAATCAATAACAGGAAGAGAACTGGAAAGATCCACAAATATACAGAAATTAAATAGCACATTCTTAACCAATCAGTTGGTCAAAGAGGAAATTACAAAGGAAATCAGTAAATATCTTGAGACAAAGGTAAATCAGAAGACAACTTATCAAACTTATGGGATGCAGCCATTGGGAATCTATAGCCCTAAATGTCTACATTAAAAAAAGAAGAAATATAAAATCAAGGACCTAACTGCACACCTGGAGGAACTATAAAAAGAACAGCAAATTAAACACAGAGCAAGCAGACAGAAGAAGTAACAAGAAATAAAATCTAGAGCAGGAATAAATGAAATAGAGAACAAATAATTGAGAGCATTAACAAAACCAAAAGTTGGTACTTTGAAAAGATCTTTAAAATTGATAAATTTTAAGCTAGACTGACAATGAAAAAAAGAGAGTGGTTGCAAATAAATAATTTAAAAAATGAGAGGGGAGACATTTCCTCTGACCCCACCCACAGAAATGAGACCATAAAAGGATATTATGAACTACTGTATGCCAACAAACTAGACAACGTAGACAAAATGGATAAATTCCTAGAAACACAAGAAGAAACTACACTGACCCTAGAAGAAATAGAAAACCTCAAGAAACCAGTCACAGATAAAGAGTTTGAAATGTTCATCAAAAACCTCCCAAAGATGAAAAGCCCAGGACCAGATGGCTTCACAGGCGAATTCTAACAAACATTACAAGAATTAACATCAATCCTTTTCATATTCTTCCCTAAATTTGAAGAGTAGGGAACACTACCTAACTTGTTCTATGAAGCCAACATCACCTTAAAAACAAAGCCATATAATGAAACTACAAGAAAAGAACATTACAGACCAATTTCTTTTATGACTATAAATGCAAAAATCCTCAAATAAATTGTAACAAATCAGATTCAACAGCTCATTAAAAGAATTTACACCATCATCAAATGGGTTTTATCCCAGGTATGCAAGGATCATTCAACATAAGAAAATCAATTAATGTAATACACCACATAACCAACAGAATGTGGGGGAAGCATGATCATATCAATTGATGCAGAAAAGGCATTTGACAGAAATCTGCCATCTTTTCTTGACAAAAACATTTAGAAAAAGAGATAGGAATAGACAGAAAGTACCTCAACATGATAAAGGACATATATAAAGACCCCTTTGCAAACTTCATACTCAAAGGTGAAAAACTGAAAGCTTTCTCTCTTAAATCTAGAACAAGACAAGGATGCCCACAGTCATCACTGATATTCAACATTGTACAGGAAGTGCTAGCCAGATCAATTAGACAAGAAAAAGAAACAATAATTATCCAAATTGGAAAGGAAGAAGTAAAACTTTCACTATTTGTAGATAACATGATCCTATACATAAAAAGTCCTGAAAAATCCACAACAAAACTACTAGAGCTAATAAATCAATTCAGCAGAGTGGAGGATACAAGATGAACATGCAAAAATCAGTGGTGTATTTATATACTAGTAATGAGCAATCTGAGGAGGAAGTCAAGAAAAATTCCATTTACAATAGCAACCAAAAATCACTTATCTAGGAATAAATTTAACTATGTAAATTTATTGAAGTGTAAAGGACATATACATGGAAAACT
The DNA here is from genome assembly GCA_029593785.1 of Cabassous unicinctus. NCBI lineage: Eukaryota > Metazoa > Chordata > Mammalia > Cingulata > Chlamyphoridae > Cabassous > Cabassous unicinctus. The sequence continues at coordinate 4,140 of JAQZBX010046811.1, read as the reverse complement.
ACAAAACTTTCCTCAAAGAAAGATCTAAATAAATGGAACAATATTCCAGGTTCATGGATTGGAAGACTAAATATTTTTAAGATGTCAATACTACCCAAAATTATTTACAGATTCAACACAATCCCAATCAAAATTCCAACAGCCCATTTTGCAGAAATGGAAAAGCCAAATATGAAGTTTACTTGGAAAGATAAACGGCTCCAAATAGTCAAAAACATCTTTAAATATATATATATATATGTATTAAAGATACTTAGATTACATAAATGTTACATAAAAAATATAGGGTATTCCCATATGCCTTGCTCTCTACCCCTCCCACATTTTCCCACAGTAACAGCATCCTTGATTAATGTAGTACATTTGTTACAATTGATGAACACATATTGTAGCATTGCATCTAGGCATGGATTATAGTTTACATTGTAGTTTACACTCTCCCACAAAATTTTGTAAGTATGACAAGATATATAATGGCCTGTATCTGTCAGTGCAATGCCATTCAGGACAATTCCCAAGTCCTGAAAATGCCCCCATATTACACCTGTTTTTCCCTCTGCCTCCCCTTAGAACCTCCAGTGGCCATTGCCTCCACATCAATGATACAACTTTTCCATTGCTAGAATCACAATAAGTTTATAGTAGAATACCAGCAAGTCTACTTTAGTTCAATCATTCATTCCCCAATCCTGAGGATTCTGGGATGGTGATGCCCTTTTCACCTCTACTTGAGAGGGGACTTAGATCCTATGGGGCAGATGGATGGGACTATCTTGCTTGCAGTTGCAGACACTCTCTGTTTCTTGGGGTGGTAATTGTGCATCATCATCTCCTTGTTAGTTGTTCTGGGTGAGTCTAATGAATTGGAGAGTAGGTGCTGCAACTCTGTTGAGATTCAGGGCCCAGCTGGCACATGGACAGCCCAAAGATTTAAGTGTCTTGGACATACATCTATCAACTCTAGTCCTAACTATAGGCTCAAATTGAAGGAGCAGATGAACCATGTGTAGGGAAACCACAACTGAGTCCAACTCTGTCACACTGGGGAGCATAAATTCCCAAGTAGGGCCAACTGGCAGGGGACCAAACTCCTCAACTGTATGCCCTGCCTATAGTGTCTGGATTTCTCCAGAGCCCTCAGGAGCCCCATTATTTTAGGCAATGTTTACTGTGGCAGACTGAGATCCTGCTGAGACTTGCATAAGCATAACCTCTGGAATGACTTCTCAACTTACTTTGAAGTCTCTTAGCCATATAAACTCATTTGTCTTTATCCTCTCCCCCTTTTGGTCAAGGTCTTTTTCCATTTGCTTTCCTAGTTGGTGCTTAATAGTAATTCCTTGGTGTCTGGGAAGCTCATCCTCAGGAGTCGTGTCCCACACTGGGATGATGGTACTGTATTATACGCTGAGTTTGGCTTAGAGACAGGCCACATTTGAGCAACAAGGAGGCTCTCAGGAGGTAACCCTTAGGCAAACTATAATACTAGGCTAAGTTTAATTTCAGAAGTAAAGGTTCATAAGCACAATTATCAACATCAAGGGCCCATCAACACCCATCCTCCTTCACTAGTTCCTGCCCCTGTACTCAGGGGATTCTTGCTGTCCCATTAGATAATGTGGCAGAGCTCTCCAGGATAGGAATTCGATATTCTTTCAGTTATTGTGTGAATCTCCACCCACCATGACAATGCCCCATGAACACTTGAACACATTTATATGCCTTATATGTATGCCCCAAGTGAACTTCCTCCCATGCATCTCCCATCACTGACACCCTGCACCAATATCCCTGCCCTGCCACAATTGTAACTGTTATTTCATCCAAAACTTCTTAAAAAATGAAGCCAACAAAATGATCAAATACAATTAATAAGAAAATGAAATAATAATGACAGTTTTAAAAATGACAAATAAAAAATTAACAAAAAATTTAGAAAAATACATAAAATTAAAAAAAAAATTTTTGACATTATATCTTTCATCACTGTAAGATCTGTTGTATGCACAGTGACATTTTCTTCCATTTATTCCTCCAGTGTCTTATTTTTATCATTTTGTCTTCTAAGAAGCTTTAGGTTACAGAAAAGTGATGTACAGAATATAGGGCATTCCCATATGCCCAACATCCTCCCCCTTTCCCCCTTTTCCCTATTAATAACATTTTATTTGTGGATGGTACATTTGTTGCAATTGATGTACAAATATTGAAACATTGCTACTAACCATGGTCAATGATTTACAATATGGTTTACATTTTGAACCACACACTTTTATAAATTTTGATGAAATTTAACACAGTCTGTATCCATCATTGCAAGATCATGTAGAACACTTCCATCACCACAAAAATGCCCTATGGTCCATCTATTCTATTCCTCCCTCCCCTCTCCTTGGGACCCACAGCAACCATGAAGTTTCACTCCTTGAAGAACAAGACTCATAGTTACTTGCAACAACATTGAGGTCTTGACATACTGGCCTGTCCTCCCCTATTAGGCACTGCCTATGCTTTCTATAGACTCCCGTCCCTCTATTTGAGAACATAGCAGGACTCCACAGGATGGGAGTCCAACAGCTTCCCACTCATTATGTGTGTCTCCACTGACTGATACAGAAGTCCTAAGTTGGAGAACTCACACCTTCTTATTTTAAAGCTTTTTACAAATCTACAGTGGTCAAAACATCATGGTGCTGGCACAAGTCTAGATATATAGACCAATGGAATTGAATTGAGAGTTCAGAAATAGACCCTCAAATCTATGGACAATTGATTTTTTGACAATGCTGCCATTTCCACTCAATAAAGAAAGAATAGTCTCTTCAATAAATCTTGCTGAGAGAACTGGACAGCCATATACAAAAGAATGAAGTATGGTCCCTATCTCACACTATATACAAAATTTAACTTAAAATGGATCAAAGACCTAAATATAAGAACGAGGACCATAAAACTCCTAAAAGAAAACATAGGGAACTGTATTTGGGATCTTGTATTAAGCAATCGTTCCTTAGACCTTACACCCAAAGCACAAGCATTAAAAGAAGTAAATAGATAAATTCGATCTCATAAAAATAAAAACCTTTTGCAAATCAAAAGGCTTTATTACGAAAGTGGAAAGGGAAACTACTCAGTAGGAAAAAAATACTTGGAAAACACATATCATATATTCAAAGCACATATCATATATTCAAAAGACTTGAATAGATGTTTCTCAAAGAGGACATACAAATGGCTAAAAATCACATGAAAAGATGATGAATATCACTAGCTATTAGGGAAATGTAAATCAAAACCAGAATAAAACATCTTTTCACACCCATTAGCATAGCTACTATTAAAATAACAGAAAATTACAAGGGTTAGAGAAGATGTGGAGTAATAGGTACATTCCTTCATTGCTAGCGGGACTGGAAAATGGTACAGCCACTGTGGAACACAGTTTGGCAGTTCCTAAGAAAGGTAATTATAGAATTACCATATGAATTGGCAATCTCTCTACATTCTAATTCTTTCAAAAGTATTGAAAGCAAGGAAATGGAACAGGTATTTGCAAACCAAGGTTTGTAGTGGCATTATTCACAATTACCAAAACATGGTGCACATATCTTTTACATGATTTTTCTGTAAACCTACAACTTCTCTAATTAAAAGTACTAAAAACAAAAAACATATATAAAAAAATGACTCTTCCCTTTACCTAATAGCATGTTAATGTTTGTGAAGGTATTTTCTTCGACATAAGTAACCTGGCCATGAGATTGTGATTGCCACATCTTGGGATTTTTCTCATGCTAAAATAAGTTAATTTTCTTTATTACCCATTTCTATATATTAATGCAAACAGCTGAAAGAGTGAATAGACTTTATTATCTTTCTCTTTTTTGAATTACTAGAAAATTTTTTTATTCATCAAATTAATAAAGGGGAGCAGATGTGACTCAAGCAGTTGAGTGCCTGTTTCCCATTTGAGTGGTCATGTATTCGGAACTGGTGCCTCCTAAAAACAAAAAAACAAACAACAAGCAAACAAAAAAACAAAAAAACAACACAGGGGTGCCAATGTGGTTCAGTGATTGAGCACCAGCTTCTAGCATATGAGGCCCCAGGTTCTATACCCGGCTTCAGTACCTCAAAAAA
>JAQZBX010046810.1:0-20665 GCA_029593785.1 Cabassous unicinctus | reverse complement strand
AAACTTGAATAATTAACACGAGTAAGAAGCACAGAGGAATAAGATTAGAAAACTGGACTAGAAACAATGAAATAAGAAACAGAATAGAGAAAAATATGTAGAATGAATTAAAAGGCTAGAATGATGAGAAGAGGGGAAAGGAAAAAAGAAAAAAAGAGAAGAAAAAAATTTAAAAAAGGAAACAGAAAAAAGGAGAGAGAGAAAAATAACAAGAAAAATTGAAGACCAAACAAAAAGAAGTGGAATGAAAGAACAACAGCAGAAAACAGAGGATATAAAGATGAAAGAGAGAAAAGAAGTAGCATAAGTAGAGAAAATCGGTAACTAAAAGAAAAACAAAAACAGAGAAACAAAGGAAGGGGAAACACAACAAACAAGAAACACAACTGCAGCAACTCATTTAAAAAAAGGAGAAAGAAGAAAAGAAAAAGATTTGGGGAAAAAAAAAAAAAAAACAGAAATAAACACGGAAAAGCATCCTTCTCTCTTAGACCCCTAAGGATTTTCTCAGGCTGCTGGTATTCATCAATCAATCACCTTGTAACCTGCCCTCTGTAGGTTTTGAACCAGGTTTTAGTGAGTAAAATTAGGAAAATTTAAAAAAGGAAGCCTTTTTTTTAAAAAATAAGAGATCCAAGAAAACTAATACAAAGAGAATGTCTATATGTTTCCTGTCATAACGTTTTAGCTGGATGCCTGATAAGCCAGTGGATCACTTCTCAAAGAAAAGCCAGAAGTCAAACCAGGGACCTTGCACGTGCTAGACAGGAATTCTTCCACTAAGCTAGCCTGTCTCCTTAGTTTAGTTAGCCTTTCAGAAGGCTATCTGCCCCTTTTCCCTTAAGCAGGTTAGATTCCCTGCAGTCCACCAGAGTCCTGCTGATCAGTCTCCAGTCTGTCTCTGCCTCCTCCCTGATATAATTCCTCTCCTTACCTAGGTGGCTAGGTGTGACCACCAGCCTGAGGATATCCCCCTCCCCTCTCCCTGTCAAGTTGGGTCCTTTCTGATATTCAAGGGGGTCTTGGCTGTCTAAACTCACCACAAAGAAACCACTCTCCACCCTCCCAGACCTCTCTTCCTCCCAGGGAATTTGCCATCACAGGCTGTTCACAGCAGGGAGCCAGTGGCTCCACCTAGGCTCTTTGTCCTGTGGGTGGGGTGTATGAGCCCCCTTCCAGCTACAAGGGCGAGAAACTCATGATTTTCCTTCAGCTTCTTTATCTTTCCAGTATGTTCCTAGATGACTCAGAGCACCCTTCCATTCCATATATATACAAAGCAGCTGACAGGGAAGAAGACATCTGCTCTCCTCTCAATTAGATACAATTCACCAGGAGTTTTACCCTTGCTTAATAGCTCAGGGGTGAGGGAGGGGAGCCCCTTCCAGTGACCGGGAGGTTTAATAACTCACAGCTTGTTATTTCAGCTTCTTCTTCTCTTTGTCCCACACTCTCCTGGGAGTTGTGAGGCAGTGTTCTGGTCTACTGTACCCCAATGCAGGTCACCAAGGCAGCCTTTGGTGCTTCTCCATTGTTTTAGTGAGAGCTGAGCCTTACCTGCCAAACCCATTGGCCATATTCCCACAATCCTATATTCCCTAATATAAATAAATGATTTAACATTTCCTTCATAACAAGAGAAGACATGTCATTAAAGACCTTGACACCTAAATTGCATTTGAAAATGAGAAAACATAACTAGTTAAATTTTGTCATGTTTTTAATTATATTTTAGAATGGTATATCCTTTCACCATGAAGAGAAATTTGCTCAGATACCAGGATACCTAAATCATGTTGGTGAACAGCTTGAAATAATGAAAAGCTCGATTCAAAGTCCTGAAGAATGTGATTCAATTCAGCAATTCCACTTGCTATGCCATGTCAACTGGAATTATAAATTCTTCTAAAAAAGAAATATTGATATTTCTGCTCCTGGCAATTAAACTTCTGCATTTGGAGCTAATCATTTATTAAATTTTTATCCTAATTATACATGTTTGTAAGAAAGGCCTGGGGTTAGCTTTGGTCTCCTGAAGAAATTACAAAAAGAGAGAGAGAGAGATAAGATCAGAGGCCTGAATTTCATTTAGTTGGTTTAAATATGAAATCAACAGAACTCCTGTTCAAATTAGAAGCTTTACAAACCATTATATGTTTTCAGTGTTTGGCAGGTATGGTCAGTTGTATTTCTTTCCAACTTAGAACTAAACTCTGTTGAATGTGAAAAATTCCATTTGGTAAACTTTTAAATGTGAAAACTTTGCATACTGCATCTGACTTAGGCATCACCTGCTAAGTACTCACCTCAGCAAGTTAAATGCTGTAACCTTAAATAAATTAAAAAAAAAAAAGTATGATAATTGATCTCAGGAGCTGTAATGGAGATTTTTAAACAAGGTAACACTGATGGAAATTCCTAAGGCCCATAAAACTTGCTTAGACAATACCCCGGATACGCATCTGGGCCTGACCAAATACTCCACTATAGAATGATCAAAAGCCAGCCCTAGTAAAGATTAACCCAAACCCCCTTAAACGCTGAAGCGAACTGCGAACATTAGCTTCTGTAAGATTGCTTGTTTGCTTGCTTGCTCTGCTGGATATGGATAAAACAGATATGCGTTTGAAGTGTACAATTGAAGCTGCCCATTACCCTTTCTGGCACGAGAAAATTGATGCTTTGTTTTAACTAATCTGGTATCTGAGCACAAGAAAAGTTGCTTAATCATGCTGACCCTGCTAAAATTCCCTATAAAAACCCACCGCGGGAAGCCGGGGTCGCTTCTCTCCATACTGCTGGAGGGGGCCCCAGCCGGCCGGAAATAAAGGTTCCTATCCAAATTACATTGTCTAGGTGCTGAGGTTCTCTCTAAATGAAGTGTTCCATTTCAGAGCCTGGGAAAAGTTAAATCATTCCACAAGTAAGATATGCTCTATTCACCTTTACCCGTCCCAACAAAACCCCATATGTTTTTATTTATAATCACAAAATTCTGAGCAGTTGTTCGCATAAAGTATTCCTCCATGTTGTAGAGAATGGCTATTCAATAAATATTTTATTTTTTAGAGATATAATGTATAATTTATACACAGTAAAAATCACTGTTTTTGGTGTATAGTTCTATAAGCTTGGACAAAGACAGACAGTTGTGTAGCCACCACCACAGTAAAGATACAGAACCCTTCTATCATCCCCATAAGTTCTCTTTTGCCTCTTTATAGCCATCCCTCACCCCAGGCCCTGGCAACTACTCTTTTTTTCCCACTCCTATAATTTTGTCTTTTTAAGCATAATATAGAAATGAAAGAGCAGTATGCATACTTTTTTTTTTCAGGCAGGAGTTTATTAGATCATCAGCATGGCGGGGGTCTGAAGAGAGACTTCAGCCCAGTATGCATACTTTTTGAGTCTGACTTCTTTCCTTCAAAATAATATGATTGAGATTCATCCATGTTGTTGCATTTAACAGTGATATATTTTTGTGTATTTCTTAGTAGCATTTTATGGTATGGTTGTGCCCTGGTTTGTTTATCCATTCACTAGAATTGAAGAACTTGGGTTGTTTCCAGTTTGGGCTATTACAAATAAAGTGGCTACGAACATTCATGTACAAGTCTCTGGATGTATGATTTCTTTTCTCTTGAGGAAATATCCATAGGACATTTGATTGGGACTATGTTGAATCTATAGATTAAAATGGAGAGAATTGATATATTAAATATTGTGTCTTCCAATCCAAAATATGGCATATTTCTTCATTTCAGATCTTCTGTGATTTCTTTCATTGCTCTTATATTTTCCACATATCTGCATATATTTTATTAAATTTATACCTTAAGTACTTTTTTGGATGCTATTTAAATTATTTTTTACCCGTGTGAGTGTTAAGACTCGGGCTGCGGCTGTGTAAGGGTTAAGACCACTATGTGAGGGTTAAGACTTGGGCAGCGGCCCATCTGTTAAATCAGCTATTAGTTAACAAAATCCTTGGCCTAGCACACATAATCTCTGAGCACAACGAAATGATTCTGGGGAGTTGCATTTTGTGTTCCTTCTGTTTATCATTTGAGTGATAACAGTAGTGTATGAATAACCCTGCAAATAAAGAATGGTCATGCTTGCTTGTTTGTTTGTCTGGAGCAGACTGTAGCTGTGCTCGTATGAGCAAACTTCCCTCTCCACCTAAGTTTTTCTTCCACCTACCTCCCTTGTGGGCTTCTGAGGTGGATGCAGTGCACAAATGGTGTAGCCGGCAGGATTTGACATGTTCCCCCACTGCTCCACCAGCTGAGGAGGTAGGAATTATGGACCCTGGCTGGTCCCCACCGTGTGTGTGGGCTGGTGTAGCTGAGTGGTTATCTCGGTGGTGTATGTGTCCAGATGTGACACTCACCAATGACCCCACAGTGCTGCTAGTTGTCTTGCAGCAGGTTGAGTTGGCTATAGGCGAAATGAAGCCCCACGCTGCTGCTGTGTGGGTAGGATGGGTGTTCCTGTCTTTGTTATGAGATACCACCTAAGAAACATGGAAATAGGAGAGGGAAATTCACCAGTTGTGTAAGCAACTGCAGCAGTCCCATGTACGGCTGGAGTGCCAAGCCGTGTCAGCTGGTAGTAGTTCAGGTGAGGAAGACAAAGTGGGACCCATCCAACAAGCTCCTCCGGTCATGACGCAAAAGGTGAAATACAATCAGGACATGGGGCAAGGGGAACACCCCATTGGGCAACCACACGTGGTGCAGCACACCATGTACCATCCCTATACGCAGGCAGAACTGGTGGAATTGGGACAGCAATTTCGGCAGAAGCTGGGAGAGCCGGTAGCTGCATGGCTGCTGCACCTCTGGGACATGAGCGTGGATGGCATTGTGTGCTCCAGAACTGAGATAAAGAAGTTAGCATCACTTACTAGCCATCTTTTGCCGTGCCAACATCTCTTAAATGAGCGGCAGCATGCTGGGGGAAACCTCAACCACACATTGAAGAAGTGGCTCCAAACAGCCATTTGTATGGTCTGGAATGATGTGGAGGAGTTGCCAGACTTGGTGAGCTGGTGGACTACATATGCTGACCTTGTACAAGTAGTCTGGGAAATGGGCATGCATAGTGCTGTATTTGACTCTAATAACCAGGGACCCAATGCCGAGAGGTTCAAGAGTTGGATGAGGGACCTTCTCGTGCAACATGCTACTGCTCCCTCGTTTGGGTCCCTGATGACTATCTTAACCCTGCATGTGGGGCACCTGATCCATGAAGTGACAGCCATGATGGCTAGTCTCGGTGAGGCCAAGAGCCAACGGACCAAGGTCCGTCCGGTGCTGACAAAGAGAGATATGCCCCCATCTCGTAAAACAGTTAAGTACACAGGCCAGGACTATAAGAGGGGTCCTGTGAAGGTCATGCAGAAGCAAATGTGGAATGATTTGTAGCCACCGGGATAGACCCAACTAAGATGGATGGGCAACCAAACATGGTCTTGTTAGACCTTTGGAGATAGCTAAAGCCTGCTCAGCGGTGAACAGGAAGAGCTCAGAAACTGCAGCAGGTCAGGAAAACTGCACAACTCAGTAACTACTTGCTAGAGGACCCCAGGTGCTCCACGGAGCAGGTGTTTCCCTTTATATAGGATAAAGGTCGAGGTATCTGAGAAGGGGACCCTCGGAAAGAACAGAGGCCCTACGTGGAGCTAGCAATCCACTGTTCCCCACAAAATGTGCAGCATTTCTTGGCCCTTGTGGATATGGGTGCAGAATGCACCCTTCTTTATGGGCAACTGGATAAATTCAAAGACACCTATGCCTATGTGGATGGTTATAGTTATACAGGACAAGGCACCTTGTGGGTCATCCAGACAAAGGTGGTGTTGGAAATTGGACAGTTGCCCCCACAAATGTACACTGTGTGCCTTTCTACTGTCCCAGAGTATATACTGGATATAGATGTGTTGAGAAACTTGACCCTGCAAACCACTATTGGTGAATTCTGTCTACAAGTAAGGACAGTGAAACCTGTGGTGCCAGGACGTGCTCAACATGCCCCTGTTGTGTTGCCTGAACCCCGCAGGGCAGTAACAATAAAACAGTAGTGTTTTCCAGGAAGGCATGATGAAATGTTGGCAACTCTTAAAGAATTGGTCAAAGAACAAGTCCTCCGTAAAGCCCGGAGCCCGTTTAATGCTCTGGTGTGGCCCGTACGCAAGCGTGATGGGATGTGGAGTATGACTGTTAACTATCGAGAGCTGAACAAGGTGGTTTCTCCTTTACATGCAGTTGTGCCTTCTATTCCTGACCTCATGGATACTTTGACTTTGACACTGGGAACTTATCATTTTGTTTTGGACTTGGCAAATGCCTTTTTCTCCATTGCCATTGCCAATGAAGCACAGGATCAGTTCACCTTCACGTGGGAAGGCCAACAGTGGACTTTCACTGTATTGCCCATGGGCTATGTTCAGAGCCCCACCATTTGTCATGGTTTAGTGTCTAAAGACCTAGAAAAGTGGCAACATGCCTATACTGTTCTGGTGTATCATCATATTGATGATGCAATGCTAACCTCTGATTCTCTTGTAGATTTGGAGGCTGCTGTTCCCACTCTGGTCGCCCACCTTGAAAGTCAAGGATGGGTGATAAATCAGGACAAGTTGCAAGGGCCTGGGTGGTCTGTCAAATTCTTGGGTATTGTATGGTCGGGTTAGACAAAAGTAATTCCTGAAGCAGTAATTGATAAGATTCAAGCTTTTCCATGCCCCACAGCAATGAAACAGCTGCAGACCTTTTTGGGTTTCCTGGGCTACTGGTGGGTGTTTATTCCCCAATTGGCACAGGTTTTAAACCCTTTATATAAGTTAACAAAGAAAAGAAGTGAATGGGACTGGATTGATGAGGCCAAGCAGGCCTTCATACAAGCCAAAAGTGCTGTTAAGGAAGCCCAAACTCTGTTAGTGGACCACTCCAGCCACCCATTTGAATTAAATGTGCACATTACAAAAGAAGGCTATGGCTGGGGCTTATGGCAATGGACTGAGCGTCTGCGACAGCCAATAGGATTTTGGAGTCAGCTATGGAGACAAGCGGAGAAACGCTATAGTCTCATAGAGATGCAATTGGCAGCCGTGTGCACTGCCACACAAATTACTGAAACCATAACTCAGGAAGCCCTGGTAAAGATATTCACCACCTACCCTATAAAGGGATGGGCGCAGAATTGGATTGCCGGGCCACAAAGTGGTGTGGCGCAGATGGAACACTGGCCAAGTGGGGGGCCTATTTAAAATGGAGAAGCACATTTTCATCCAGTCCACTGAGTAAAGAGTTGCAACAAGTTTTAGATACTTTGATGTATGCTAGGACACTGGACCCAGAGACCCCCTTGCAAGTCCCCACGAGAGAAGTTTCCCTGTGCAAAGCTGGGGTAGGTAACATGCCAGAGCAAACATGGTATACTGAAGCAGCCAGCTGAGAACAGGCGTCTCAATGGACTGCTGTAGCGGTGTGCCCTCTAACCGATATCATTTGGTATAAATTAGGATTTGATCAAAGCAACCAATGGGCTAAATTGAGGGCCATGTGGCTTGTAGTGGGCCATGAAGCCAGCCCCTTAGTGATATGTACCAACAGTTGGGTGGTATTTAAAGGTCTTACCCCGTAACTGCTGGAATGGAAGCACATGGATTGGTCAGTAGCCCATCAACCCCTGTGGGGATGTTCCATGTGGGAAGACCTATGGGGGAGGGGGTTGCCTAAAGAAGTGACAGTGTAACATGTAGCAGCTCACTGCCCCCTTTTGCATCCAGGCAATGATGAGGCAGATCAGTTGACTAAGCTTACCCTACAGGTAAATAGTGCTCAGGATGCAGCCGTGTGGCTGCACCGGAAATTCCTACATGCTGGAGTCCCCACGACGATGAAGGCCGTACGCCTTCGAGGGTTGGCTGTGAATGCGGAGGCTGCTTGTGCAGTGTGCCGTGCACGCCACAAACGTTCGATGTTACATCAAAAACCACTGCCCAGGACTATGGGTCAAATTGAGCGAGGCCGAGTCCCGCTCACAATATAGCAGATAGATTTTATCAGGCCATTACCTTCGAGTCAGCAGTGCCAATATGCTCTTATAGCCATCGACACAGCTACATGTCTGCTGTATGTGTATCCTGCCCCCCAGGCAACCCAAGCTGTAACTGTGTGAGCGTTACAACAGCTGTGTGCCATGTATGGCTGGCCATTGACTATAGAAAGTGACAGAGGATCCCATTTTAATGGGCAAATAGTGCAACAATGGGCCTTCCGACAGGGCATACAATGGGTATATCACATGCCCTACAATCCTTTAGCAGCTGGCATGACTGAACTTTATAAAGGCCTCCTTAAAATGGGCCTGCGGGCAACAGCCCAAGGAATTCCAACCTTGCAGGGGTGGTGTGATCGCCTTTGGTTGGTAGTACAACGTTTGAATGAACGACCCTGCCAGGGAAGAGTGGCACCAATAGAAGCCCTGTTGCAGCATGCGGCTGCCTCCACTCAGTTACAGGTCACTATGAGGATCCACTGTTAAAACCACAAGTGCAGGGAGGGCGAGTACTGCTGCCAGCGTTCCTCTGTAATTCACAGAAGAGAAACAATCTCTGTGTCATAGCCCTGGACTTTAAAGGCTCCCCATGTTCAATGGGTACTCTGGTGGTGCCCTGGGGAGACAGGGCACAGCATCAATTAACTGTAACCCCCTGGATTACTGATGTATGGCCACTGAGGTTTACGGTGACCACGCCTGCGACCGCGGCCACCATACTGAAACGTATGTTCATTCTGGCATTATGGCCCATCATGAGTTCTCCCATCCTGTTATAGTTGAAGGAAATGTCTCATTGGCTGTGCTGGAAGGCCTGAAGGAGTTCTGCTAACAGCTTGCTGGCTTGGGCCCATACCTATGCTCAAGTGTACAACGTGTCCTGCTTCTTGGTGCGCACTGAACTGCTAGCCAGTTCGGCCAATGGTTTGGCCTGGAGTATCGCTCCCACAACACAGGACAATTGGACGTGGTTGGAGACGGCCGACCGAACGACAGCAGAATAGGAAGCACTTCGGTGGCATGTTGAGAAACTTCTCCACCAGGACATGGATCCGCGTCCTCCGTGGTTTGGCTATGCCCTGTATAATGGATGGGGCTTGCTCCCTGCTGAACATGTTGAACTGCAGAGTATTGCCCCAAAGTGTATAGAACAAAAAGGGGGATCTCAAAAGACTAGCGGGGGAGGTACCTCCAAATTTGTGCAACACTACCCAAGTAGTGGTAGGTGGTTCCCGCTGGTGGAATGGCCAGCTGTACATCAGAACCAAACCCACCGACAGGCTGCCGGCTGGGTACCTGTGGGTCTGTGGGTCCCATGGGTGGCCATACCTCCCAGCCAATTGGAGTGAGCATTGTACTTGGGGACGCCCCTTCATTCCAGGTCGCATTGTTTCCACTCTCGATCAGAAACCCCAAAATTGGGACACAGTATATCATAGATGGCACAGGACCAAACAGACACCCTGATGGTTTTACGCATTAGCTATTCTCCTTCCTGCGGGGAGAGGCCATCAAAGTTGAATTAAATGTAAAAGCCTTAGCACATCACACTGCCAAAGCCCTGAATGCTTCAGAATATGCAATTGCCCAGTTAACAGAAGAAACTGATTAAATCTGCCGTTTTGTGTTACAAAACCTCATGGCCTTAGATTTACTTACTGCAGCACAAGGAGACACATGTGCATTAGTACATACTGAATGTTGCATATATATTCCTGATAATAAAAAAATCCATCCAAGGAGTCCTGCAAGAAATAAACCATGAAATACAAAATAGCCAGAAATCACAGGTAGACCCTGTGCAAGACTGGTGGGAGTCCCTAAGTACTTAGAAACGGGCTCTTGGGGGAACCCTAAAAGGCTTAGGGAGCACACTTCTATGTCGTTGCTGTCTCTATTGCTGCTGTGGTGTTTAGTTGCAATGCACCCCCACAGCTGTCAAGGCCGCTGCCCTCGGGGGTGGAGTGTGTGAGGGTTAAGACTCAGGCAGCCGCCCAACTGTTAAAGAAGCTATTAGCTAACAAAATCCTTGGCCTAGCACACATAATCTCTGAGCACAGCAGAAATGATTCTGGGGAGTTGCATTTTGTGCTCCTTCTGTGTAACATTTGAGGGATAACAGTAGTGTATGAATAACCCTGCAAATAAAGAACAGCCATCCTTGCTTGCCTGTTTGTCTGGAGCAGACTGAGCTGTGCTGGTATGAGCAAAATTCCCTCTCTGCCTCAGTTTTCCTTCCACCTACCTCTCTTGCAGGCTCCTGAGGTGGATGCAGTGCACATTACCTCAATTTCCACTTGTTCATTTCTGGCATAGGAAAGCAATTAATTTTTGTATATTGATTTTTTTTTTGTTTTTTTGTTTTTACCCTGCAATCTTGTCAAAGTCACTTATTCGTTCTGGAAGACTTATTTTAGGTTCTTTGGTATTTTCTATACAGAACTTATGTTATAAGCTAATAAAGACTGTTTTGTTTCTTACTTTCCAATCTGTATGGCTTTTACTTCTTTTTCATTCCTTGTTGCATTAACTCAGACTTCCAAAACAATGTTGAATGGGAGTTATAAGCAGGGACAACCTTGTCTACTCAAAATTGCAAGGGAAAAGCATTCTTTCTCCCACCATTATTATGTTAGGTGTCAGTTTTTCAAAAAAATCTTTTCTTATTGTAAGGATGTGCACTTCTGTTTCTAGTTTGTTAAGTTTTTTTTATTATGAGTGAATATTGAATGTTGTTGAATGCTTTTTCACATATTATTATGATCACAGACTTTTTCTTTAGTCTATTAATATGGTGAATCAAATTGATTGATGTCAAAATAGTTAACATTCTTGCATTTTTGTATGAGCCCCACTTGATCAAAATGTTTTAATCTTTTTATATATTTCTGAATTGTATTGCTTTTTTTTGTTTTTAAGGATTTTACATCTATGTTCATGAGAGATATTGGTCTGTAGTTTTTTTGTTTTTGTTTTCCTCTAATATTTTTGCCTGATTTTGGTATTTAGGGCAGTGGTTCTCAACCATGGTGGATTTTCCCCCCACCAGGGGATATTTGACAAACAGGAGATATTTTTGGGTGACACAAATGGGACAGAAAGGGTGCTACTGCCATCTAGTGGGTAGATGCTCAAGATGTTGGTAAACATCCTACAAGGCACCAGATAGAACCCACAACAAAAAAGTGTCCATTCCAAAATGCCAGTAGTGATGAAGTTGTGAAACACTGGTACTCTGCAATATTGCTTCTTGTTCTATTTGCTAGAAAAGGTTATGTGGAAGTAATATTATTTTTTCCATAAGTGATTGGTAGAATTTTCCAGTGAAACCATCTGGAACTGAAGTTTTCTTTATTGAAATGGTTTTAGCTAAAAATTCAATTTCTTTAATAGATTAAGGGATATTCTAGTCATGTATTTCTTGTGGTGTGAGTTTTGGTAGTTTGTGTCTTTCAAGAAATTAGTCAGTTTCCTTTAATGTATCAAATTAATGGGCATTAATTTTTTACAATATTCCCTTTTTATCTTTGTTCTACCTGTTAGATCAGTAAGATGTCTTCTGTTTTATTCCTGAAATTGGTAACATTTTTTTCCTTTTTTTTCCTGGTTAGTTTGGCTAGAGGTTTATAAATTTTATTGACCTTGCCATGGATTTAGGTTTCATTGATCTTCTCCTTGGCTTAATGTATTCAAGTTCACTTTTTTCTGCTCTAATTTTTATATCTGTCCTTCTTTTTAAGTTAAATTTGTTCTTCTTTATGAATTAATTTCCTGTCTGGAAACATGCATTATTAATTTCAGTTTTATTCAATGTTCCTTCTCACTCTCACCTCAGAGCCGTGGGGGAGGAGGTGGGGGAGGAGGTGGGGAGTCTGGTCCCTGTTCCCCCAGTGGAAGTCTTGCCTTGCTTGTTTCTCATGATGGCTAGCCTGGAGCACGGGCAGCTCACTGTTTTCCTGGTTCATCTTCAGACTTGGGCAGGCCCTGCTTTCTCTGTGACATTTCCTGGGGCTTGTCCAGTTATACTAGCACTGCTGCCTGTGTCATTCAAATTCTGTCAGAGATAGTGGGTTGGAGAGATTTTCCCACCCATCCTCTAGTGGTAGGAGACTTCTAATGGTCTGGCCCAGGATAGTTTCCTGCTTTTTTTCTGGAGGAGGTGTTGTGGGGGGTTTTGTTTTTTTCTTTGTTGTTGCTGTTCTTGTGTTTCTATTTCCTTCGCCCAGCTGCAATGGAGGATTTGTTGCTCTTCTCCCAGAGGTTTAAGGCTTTAATTTCTTAAGATATAAGAGTCCCTTAAAGCTTTTCTGCAATGCGATTCTGACACTAACTACCTGAGTGAAGCCAAGATCACAGGTTAAGGGCACCATCCAGCACAAAACTGCCCTCACTTCAGATACCAGTCACAAGTTCAGGGATTCTGACCTGGCTGCAAATTCAGGGGTCCCCACCACCCCTTCAGATTTAATAATTTGCTAGAATGACTCACAGAACTCAGGAAAGCACTATAGTTATTATTGTAGGTTTATTATAGCAGAAAGAATATAAATCAGGAGCAGCCAAAAGAAGAAAGTAGAGTCTGGGAAGGTGCTCCAAGATCAAGCTTCCATGTCCTCTCCCCATGGAGTGAGGGTGCATCACCCTCCTGGCACACGGATGTGTGTTACCAATCAGGAGAGCGCACCTGAGCTTCCGTGTCCTGGTTTTTCATTGCGGTTTCATTATGATGACATAAATGTCGGAACCAATGCTCAAGGGATTGAGCTTCACCTCCAGGCTTCTCCCCTCCCAGAAGTCAGGGAGGTCAGGCTGTCTGACCTCATGTAGGGCAAAGTCCCAATCCTTTAATCACAAGGTTAGCCTTTCGGGCCTGGCCTGGCCAGACCCTACCCAAGATTACAGGGAGGCTGACCCCAGGTTGAATCATATCATTAGCATAAACTATCTAGTGTGGTCTGGAGGGTCCCCTTGAATAACAAAGACATTCCTATCATGAAGGGAATTCAGGATAAAGAGGCTACTCCCTAGGAACCAGGACCAAGGCCAGACCTTCTTTTAGAAACCAATTTCCTATTTCACACTTTCCTGCAGTGCTGACTGCTTCCCTTCTCTAGGACTGTACCACAGAGGGAGGTTTCCCTTTCCTCAAACTTTCTTGTGAGCATTTGTTCGAGGTTCATGGAGAAGAGCCTGAAACTCCCCTTTTGTCTGCAACACCTGTGAAAACTTGAGGGTGTGTATCCTCTCACTGTAGTCCACACTCGGCCTTTAAATTTGTTACAAAACAGAACTGGACTTCTACTTGTGTGCCAAGATCCCGTCGATACTATGCACAGCTGAGACTGTTCTTAGGTCCTGTATCCTTGGAGGGACCTGATTTCTTCATTAGATATCAGATTACTTGTTTGCCCTGTGACTTCACCTCTCTGATAGGTACAAAAACGTTTATAATTTCGTTTATTTAGCTTGTTCTTGCATTAGGTTGAGAGTGACAGTTTTTCTAGCTTTCTATATCCCAGGCAGAAGCAGAACTGTGAATGATCTTTTAACTTGTTTTATGCACTATAAACTCAGTAAAGGTAAATTTCTCAAATGATTGACCAAACTTGCTATGTGTATATTTGTGTTTGTATATGTGTGTACGTGATTTCATAGGAAAGTCAAAAGAGGCAAGATTCCATTTTATTCCAATAAGCAAAGTTCTTCTCTTACAAAGAAGTTTAAAAACTCTGTATTAGTCAGCCAAAGGGGTGCTAATGTGAAATACCAAAAAATGGGTTGGTCTTTATAAAGGGTATTTATTTGGAGTAGAAATAAATACCACAGATACCAGGCCATAAAGCCTCTTCTCTCACCAAAGTCCATTGTCATGTGTTGGAGCAAGACAGCTGCCGACATTTGCCCAGGGTTCAGGCTTCTTGGGTTCCTCTCTTCCCGGGGCTGGATTTCTCTCCGGGCTTAGCTCCTGTTTCCTCCACAAGGTCAGCTGTAGGTGATCAGGCAAACAGTTCGCTTCTCTTCTCCTGGGGCCTTCTTTCCAACATTAAAGCTGCTTCTCAAAAGACTGCTTCTCAAAACTGTTCTTGCCATGCCTTTTATATTTGATTCCCCACCCACCAAGGGGTGGGGCTCAACACCCTAATCATAACCTAATCATGCCCAGATTAACAGATCCGTTTACAAGCATGATCCAATTATATTTTTGGAATTCATAATTACATCAAATTGGCCAACTCCAAACTGTGACATAAGTTATTACCCAATTTAGGCTAATTCACAGTTCATTTATATACTAGCATTTTATATTAGATGCCAACGAACATAATAGATATAAAATTACAGGACTGCATGTAGCTTATAAAGAGGATAGGAATATATTTCAAAGGTCAATTACTGTTCATAGAAATTGCTGATCACCTGTCCTTTACCTTGGGTTATTAAAGATCAATGTTTTCAAGTGTAAGCTGATAAAAATATAGTCTAGGGATCTCATCCCTGCTCTAATGAAGGTAGTTTTATTGTATACACAAAATGAACAAATATCAAAACTCCATGAATTTTGTTATTTGTATAGTTCAAAATGCTTTTGGTATTGAAGTGGAGCAATTCTTACAGAAAGAAATTTATCACCCAGACAATGTGGTTAAATGAGGAACCTTTATTACCAGCCGGCCGGGGCCCCCTCCAGCAATATGGAGAGAAGCGACCCCGGCTTCCCGCGGTGGGTTTTTATAGGGAATTTTAGCAGGGTCAGCATGATTAAGCAACTTTTCTCGTGCTCAGATACCAGATTAGTTAATTAAAACAAAGCATCAATTTTCTCGTGCCAGAAAGGGTGATGGGCAGCTTCAATTGTACACTTCAAACGCATATCTGTTTTATCCATATCCAGCAGAGCAAGCAGGCAAGCAAGCAAACAGTCTTACAGAAGCTAATGTTCGGGGTTAGCATTAGCGTTAAGGGGGTTTGGGTTAATCTTTACTAGGGGTGGCTTTTGATCATTCTATAGTGGCGTGATTGGTCAGGCCCAGATGCATATCTGGGGTATTGTCCAAGCAAGTTTTATGGGCCTTAGGAATTTCCATCAGTTTTACCTTGTTTAAAAATCTCCATTACAGTATTTTGCCTTATAGCATAAAATTCATAGCTTTGCCCAGTCAACTAACGAAAGGAGATAATGTCCCCATGCAGAAATAAATAAGTAAACAAACAAAATAATTATGAAAAAAAAAAACCTAAAGAAATGGTCAAAAACCATAGCCAACGTAGCATTGGTCTTAGATTGCTGGCCCTCAGCATGATGTCTGCAAATTACTGAATAGCCAGTTAGACAACCTGCTGAGAGTGAAAGATTGAACACAGAAAAATGGAAGGGGAAAGATAAAGGGCAGTGTGAGCACCCAAGCATGCTACATGAAGAATACAGTTTGGAAAGGTGTGTTAATTGTGTCTTGAATCATTCATTACTCAGGTGAATGGGATTCAAGCCTTGCTTAGAGTGACAGCTTAGGATAATAAAGTTCTCTGGCTGAAATCAGTTTTTAATCAGATCTATTCTAGCAGCTGACAGCTCTTTACTATGAACTCCCCCAGATTTTGTAGGAAATGCTGACTTTGAATCATCAGAGAAAAATGAGCATCCTGCCCAGTCACCAAAGACTTTAAACTTAAAACAACCATAAGCACCCCAGCAAGTGTGTGGACCTACTGGGGCTGTGTAGCAGTTTATCTTGGAAAACAGAGATCCATGCACAAAACTCACCAAATTCCACATAACAAAGCAACATTATTTTTCAGTCTCTTAAATTACATAGACAGCATTCATGAATTTTGTCCTTTCTTTTTTATTTGTTTATCCAGTTAGAAGGACTTCCCGAGGATGAAAAACTCTTCATTTTGTCTAACTCTATTTTCTCTCCCAAACTTACATCACATTTCAAACTCCCTTTACATTCTATCAGTAAACTTTTCATCCAAATTAATCTTTCCTTGCCCAATGCATACATACCCTTCTTTTCACTGTGGTCTTCTCTTCAGTTGCACTCCCTTTTCAAAATGAAATTATACCTATGTTTTGTTTTGTCTTTTTTCCTCCAAACTCCACAGGTCTGCAATTATCTGCTTCTTTCGCATATTTATCCAAAGATGCTGTTTGAAACTGGAATTAGGTGCTGCCTGCTTCAATACTGAGTCAACCGAAATGGAAATGTTCCTAGAAATTAGATAACAATGAGAAAGGAAGGTAGCAGTTGTGAAGACAAGAAACTGTTGACTGAGTGAACAATGGATAGTACATATATTGTGCTGAAACCAAATGATTTTAACCTTTTTTTTTAAGATTGCTCATGAAATAAAATTATTCGGAAAACATAGTATTGACTAAATATGCTCTGTGGCTTCAAATTAAACATGCCGGAAATCCTTCTGGTAATACTGTAACTGGTTTATAGAAATTAAAAAATAGCTTAATTTTTCTACAAATCCTGCCTTCAAACATGCTCTGTTCAATCTCCAGTTCTATTCCTCTATTCACAGTTCATGCAGATCACATGACTTTCAGGGATCAAAATACATATTCAGCAAGTAAGGTTTACCTTCAAATACTAAAAAGCTCCATTTATCTTAAATCAAAACTTTCATCTTATTTTCTATTTAATGCTTCTCCCCTCCCCCAGTACAAGCCTTAACCATTGTTTGGATCTATGGAAGAGGAAAAATCTGTTCTTTCACAGCTACTTGACTTTCTTGCCCTCTTTTCTGGCTCTTCTACAGCCTGTGAGAAGTTTTGATAAACAGGGAACAATTTTATATTTTCATTTCTCTCTTTAAGACTTACATTGAATGGCCTCCAGTATTTCTCTACATGGTAGGTATTAAAATGTAGACTTTTTTGTGAGGCATAAGTGGGGTTCCTTGGAGAGCTTCAGTGCTTCACATTTCCTAGATATGGGTTATACATCCTTGGTCTGCAATCCAGTCATCATTCCTGCTCAATCCATTCGTGGAAACCCCTTGCCCCAGCATGCTACCATATTGTTTCTTATTAACTCTCTTTGCCTGTGAGAGGGAATGTCTGGGGCAGTCTCTTCAATTTTGATCCCAGTGCCTTTCCTGTTTTTAAAACTCATAGCAGTTATTTGCTTTTTAATGTTCAGGATTCCCCCATGTAAATAATGTATACCAAAGTTAAAAGAACGACTCTCCCCCAAATACTGATATATTCTAAGCAAAAATTTGTTCTTTTGAGACATACCATCCCTGTAGATATCAGCATAGTTGATCAGACTCAGCCTCCTTTCCTTTCTTGTCAAAGCATTATATTAATGTCCATTTGCAAGACATCTGGAATTATGATTGAAGGTTTAAATTCCTTACAATCTACCTCTTTCCTTTCAGTGTACTGAGAATGCTAACTTAACATTAAGAAGTTTCTTTATTGACAATGTCAAGTGTAAATACAAAATCACAAATGTTCCCTATCTAGACAAATTTACTATGCCTGTCATTTTTATACATCTTACTTGTAACTGTCCAGCTGGGAACTTGAATGACAGTTCTATTCAGAATTATGTATTTCTATTTGCCAGTGACAAAAGCTACTGTTGCCACCTTCTATTTATATAGGGAAAAATAATAGAGGGCAGTGGATTTTACACATCTGACATTGTAGATTTCCATCATTGCAGACCCAAAACATCGTAGAAGGCAAAAATGTCAAATTGTTCACACACGGGCAACCACAGGCCTTGACAGAGAAAGCAAAGTCTATGATGTAGCAGTTTGGCATTATTGATGAATTCCAAAAATAGATATTGGATTATGTTTGTGAACAGTCTTTTCCTCTGGGTATATTAGATTATATTGGATTCAGAGGTTTTACTTTTACTTGATTAAATAATGATTAAGGCTTTGATTGAGCCACGTCAGTAGGTCATTGAGTCCCTGCCCCCTTGGTGGGCAAGGACTCACAGAGAAACCACACCACAGAGAAGGGAGGTTGGAAGTTTTGATCTGGAGCCCCGGGAAGTAAGCACACAGAGGAGCTTGGTCGTGAGGAAAGAGAAAAGAACCCGGGAAAAGAAACAAACAGTTCACCTGATAGTCTACAGCTGGCCTTGTGGAGATAGCAGAGGAGCTGAGCCTGGAGAGAAGCAAGCTCTGGGAAGGGAGAAACCCAGGAAGCCTGAACGAACCCTCACAGACATCAGCAGCCATTTTGCTCCAACATGTGGCAATAGTGTTGGTGAGGGAAGTAACTTATGGTTTATGGCTGGTAACTGTAAGCTTCTACCCTAAATAAATACCCTTTATAAAAGCCAACAGATTTCTAGTATTTTGCATCAGTACCCCTTTGGCTGACTAATACATATGCCTACAATTTTTTTTCTACTCAAATCCTTCTTCCTCATGCTGGAGTTTGCATAAAGTACAAAGCTCTGCAGAACCACATAAAAACACAATAAATTCCATTTGCATACTACATTGATTTAACTATGAAGAAGTATATAGGTTCATATACCCTACTTCTTTATATAAATATCACTCTACATCAAAGGGAAGGCTGTCTTGAAGAAGGGGAAGAGGTCCAAAGCGACCCCTAAGAAAGAGCAGACATAGAACAAAGCACAGTAGACTCAACCCTCCTCCATTCCTCCTATCATTCTATATGGGTGAGACCAAGTTGAAAATAACATTAGAAACAGCCTGAAAGGATAAACACAAACACTCACACACATATACAGAGAAGAGCCTGGGAGTTTCACGATATTTTTCATGCTTTTTGTTCACTCCTTCCCGGTCACTCTTCAATTTCTGCTCCAAGCATCTTTGCTCCAGAAAATTGACCTGCAAGGAAACATCATAGAACCTCCTTGCCTTTCGCCCTTCAGTTTTGTTTGGTGAACTGAGAGTCTGCAGGAAATGGGAGGGAAGGATAGGTCAGAGTGAAAAAGGGGTCGTCAGGAGATTTAATTCCATCTCCCTCTCTGAAAAATCACCTTGGATTGGCAGTGACTTGAAAGGTCACAGCTTTCAAGGAGCCTCCTTTCCACAAAACTCTCTTCTTCCAGGTTCTAGAAACCACTCTTTCCCTTGTTCTTTTAGGTCTATGGGTGGTAACAGCTGGCCTCGGGATACAACACTTCCTTCATGATTTCTGTGCACACTTTTTTACATGTCATTTTATTAAACCATTCTCAGATTATGTAGATTGGAATGCATCCAGATTTCCTGCTGGAACCCTGACTGATAGAGATGAATGTAGACAATATTCCTGTTTCATTCCCCTCTGTACACTAAGTAACTAGAAGATAGTCTGACAAGGACACAGAATAAACAATTCATGAATGAATACATACATTCACAAATATCTGCCTACAGGCACTTTCCTGTGAAATTGACAGTGAGAAGTCCTACCTGCTTGTATATTCCCTCCTTTGCTGATTATCTGCGAGGGGCATTTGGACTGATTGAATTAGGTCTCTGCCTTAGGCCTCCCTCCAACATCTCACCTGGACTCTTAAAATAACTTTAATGGCTTTCTGTACTGTGATATTAGATCTACAATCCATTTTCTTCACAGCAGCCAGGATTACTCTAAAAATCAAGTCTTACCTACATCACTCCCAAGCTCCTTACAGGCTTACAGATAAAGCCCAGACTCCTGAATTGGCACACCAAATTTGTCATCTCTGGTGCCTACCACCTTCTTTAGAATCATCTGTCAAACCCCTACTCACCCCTCAAGCCCTGCTCCAATCACACTGAACCATTCCTTTCTCTACATGCTCTTTGCTTCAAAACAAGCATCAACTCATTCTAGAATACCATGGTCTATTCAGGCTAAGGTTCCCACTCTTCAGGGCACTTCTCACTGTACATTGCAATCTGCTATTTATTTCATAATCAATCAATTCTAAAAACCCCACTTCTGTTGAGAATCCGGTATTCTCAAATGTCAGTAATTTACTTAAAAAATGATGGGATAACTCCTGCATTTCCCCTAGTAATCAGTAAATAGCCCCTTTCTAATCATTCAGAACTATAAGCAGACATATTTACACATTCCAGTTTACAATAAGTTTAAATCAATAATCTGATTGAATAGAGCATTCTATAAGGTTCTTTCTAGTTCTAATATGCCATGGAGAAATTTTCTTTTATATATATACACAAAATAATAAATATTTAATATATAGGTAAAGTATAAGCAATAAAATACATGATATTCCTTGAATATTTTTAATTTTATTTTTTTAACTTTTTAAATAAAATTTTATTGAAGTGTATCATTCATATATGAACATACATAAACAATAAGTGTATAGTAAATGTGAACTTCAAAACAAACATGCATTTCATCACAAAGGCTCCCATGCAAAACTCCATCACCAACACCTTGCATTAGTGTGAAACTTTCATTACAAACTATGAAAGGGCATTGTCAAAATATTACTACTAGGAGTGGAAGTGGCTCAAGCAGTTGAGCTCCTGCCTCCCACATGGAAGGTCCTGGGTTCCATTCCTGGTCCTCTTGAAAAAACAAAAACAAAACAACAAGCAAAACAAACAATAAAACCAACTCAGGGAAGCTGAT
>JAQZBX010046809.1:0-20664 GCA_029593785.1 Cabassous unicinctus | reverse complement strand
CAGATCTAGTGTGTTAAGTTCTGCTGTGCTACTGACACCCTGGGAATGGGGGGAAGGGGTGTTAGGAACTCTTGATAACCATAAATTGTTTTTAGACTAATTAGCAGTGTGGTCTGGTTATTTCCTGTTCCAGAAAAACTGGAAAGGAAATGGAACAGGTTTAGAGGAGAAGATCTGGGTCAACATTGAGAGAAAATATGTATTAACTAAAATCCAAGACTTTGTCCACCAAAGGATAAGGAATAACAGAGACGATCTGTAATCACTAGAAAAACAAACATCACAAAAGAAAAATGATGAATAACCCTTTATGTTTAACCTGCTTTAAATAAAAATAACCAACAGATAAGTTCACTGTTTGAACCATCTGCATTTGATAAACATAAGTTTAAGTCCTGGCACCATCTGTTCAATTGGAATTTAATACCGCATCAATATGCCAAATCACAATTATGATAGCAAGGACAGCAGCCTCATTGTTTATAATCTAAATAACGACCATAATTTAATGGAATGAGAAACCAGAGCCAAACCAACTTAGTTGAAAATTATTTTAGTGCTTGATGTTCACCCTGATTAAGACCAAATAGAGGCATGTAATTGGCAAAGCCACAGTAACTAGACTTTCAGAGTAGGAGAAACACGGAACCCAGAATTCCCAGGAATCAAGGACTGATGAGAAGGAAAAATGAAGATAGAGAATCAAAGCAAAAATTTTGTAGTATTTCCAAAAATCTGACCTACCATCATATATACATATATTAGACATGGGGCATTTTTCAGTTGGGAAGCAGGCAAGCCATTAAAACACAGTATGGTGCTGAGATAAGCCATTGCTGATAAGATGAATTCTTAAATTTTGAGACCTTTAAGATCACCTAGGCCAAAGCCCTTACTTAACAGGTAAGGACACTGAAGCCCGCAAGGTTAAGCAAGCAACTTTCCCAGGTCTCCTCCCAGTTAGTAGTAGGAAAAAATCTTTCACCAAGACCAATACTTATTCCAAGATTCCTCCACCAGAATCTCAGGAGCTAAAGGTATTTGTATAGATCTTCCCTCCCATGACAAATAAGGTCATGTGCTTTTCAAGCTACTCACTCTGATGCCTTTTCTAAAGTTCCCTGTCTCCCTTATCCTAGAAACAACTTTCTCTAAGATGCATAGTCATTTATGTTTAACCCTTTAGCTCTTTCTCACAAAATATGAGTTGTCCATATTTTACGTTATCTCTACAT
The DNA here is from genome assembly GCA_029593785.1 of Cabassous unicinctus. Taxonomy (NCBI): domain Eukaryota; kingdom Metazoa; phylum Chordata; class Mammalia; order Cingulata; family Chlamyphoridae; genus Cabassous; species Cabassous unicinctus. The sequence goes on along the minus strand of JAQZBX010046809.1, from coordinate 19,429 downwards.
CACTATGGGAGGGCTATAACCATGATTTTTGATTAAGCGTAATTAATAACATGATCTCCACCATTCTTTGTTCAACCCAGCAAACTACCTGCTAATTCCATAAAACACCATTCCTTCAATGCTCTTTACCTTTGCGTATGCTGTTCCTTCTGCCTGGATTGCCCCACACCCCATCTCCCCCTCTCCCATCCATCAGGCCAACTCCTGTTCCTCTTTGAAGGGCCAGCTCAAATGGCACCACCTCTCCAGAGCTTCCCCTGACTTCATCCAATGGATAGAATTGATTTCTCTCTCTGCATTTTAGGTGTGCACTTATTAAATTATCTGATAGTTATTTGCATATGCATTTGTGTCTCCACTAGACTATGAGTACCTCGTAGGCAGAGATGGAGTTTTATGTACCTTCAGCATCTAATAGTGACAGACATGCAAAAGGACCTTGGTAAGTGTTTTGTTGTCTAATTGTGTCAATGGTATAAAAGAGCCATTGCCAAGTTCTATGCTATTTTTCTAGTTCTGGACTCCATACATTAAAAATGACCCTTTGCTATACTCATCATCACGGTAACTTTTGGATCAGTACCCATAAAGCAACAGGAAAGTAAAGAAATTTGGGAGTATAGATAAAGGATAAGGACATTCTCTCAAATTATTTAGACTCTCTGGTGGTTTTGTGCCTTTTAAAATAAGAACCCAATATTAAAATGTTTCCAAAGGGCATGAAGATTATTCTCATAGGCATGAATTTTCAATAGTGAATCTCAAAAGATGAATCTGAAGTTTGAAAATGAATAGAGAATATTATAATTTTCTATCTACAAAGTTAAAATATCTCTCAGTTATAAAAGATAATAATAACAACAATAATTAAAGCTAACACTTATTGAGGAATTATCTTGTGCCAGGCACTTTGCTAAGCACTTCACACTCATTATTCCATTTAACTTTCTCAGTAACCCCATTCGATAGGGCTTTCATTATCCTCATTTTAGAGTTGAGGCATTAACCATTTAAGTAACTTGTGCAGTCAAGGTCAAGCAAGGAATGAGTAGTAGAAAGAGGATATGAACCCAATCAGAATGAATCCACAGCCCCTTCTCTAGTTAACTACAAATCATGAAAATATTGATCTCAGCAAAGTCATTGAGACTCCCTTGGTTAAGTGGGAGATAGAATATTTTAGCATCGCTCAAATTTGGACAGGGAATGCCACGCTCTTGGGAGAGGTACATAAGAATCTCCAAAGAAAGGAAAGCATGAGATTTTAATGCACATCAACTGAGAGGGGTGGATTGTTAAAATGTTGAAATCACTGAATCAGTAAACCAAGCTTTCTGCATAAAAACAAAATTTTCACCCATGCAAAATTATTCCCCCTAAAAGCATAAGCTGAGAACATTTTATTCTATCAACTGTGTGTGCTTGTGTACTTTTGTGAAGTAGAAATCTATCTCAGCATTAGTGAGGCTAGTGTGTATATTTCCTAGCAATCATTTATTTATTGCTTATTGGGTGCCCTTTAGCTTTTATCCATAAGGGACAGTTAAGTATGTATTTTTGCTTTCATTAGAAGGGAGTGGAAAAGCCTGGAGCCCCTTTAGGGAGAAACTGGTTTCTGGCCCATCTCAGCAACTGATTTTCAATAATAATAATTTTTGTCTGTGGAAGAGGGAGGGATTGTGTGATGTATGGTTTATATGTACTTCTTTGTACAGTGCTCTATAGTTTTCACGTGTTTTCCTATAGACTTTATTTTACGTGAGCCATACAACCACCTGGTGAAGTGGTTGGTTTTCTTTCCATTTTTCACAGGAAAAACATGAGACTCACTTTATCCAATGGCTCACAAAGTGGTAAGGAGCGGAACTGCAATATCAAACTTTAGTCTTCTGATGCCGATTACAGCCAGTTTTCTTTTCTCTCTGGAGTTGTGAAGACTGGATTACAAATTATCTTTCTGGCTCAGCCTCTCTGATATTACCTAAATAACTTATGATCCTTGGATGGGGGAAGTATTTGTGGTAAACATGATGGGGATCTGATCAAGCCAGAACGAGTGGATTTAACTTCTCATCAGAAGGTTAAAATCTGGACTTTCTCCTATGGTGTGGGGCTGTGGAGCACCAAGGTAGATGGCCTGCATCTTGCTCAAATAGGGAGGTTTGTGCAATTCATCTTGACTTTTTAACATCCAAAGGCAACATGAAAAGCAAAAATAACTCATTTTCTTCCCATTACGGAGTCTTGACTGCTAATACAACAACTGTTTGGCGTCAGGATGTCTGAGAATGCAAATACTTCTGTACAAAAGCAAAATACAATAATTAAAGATTATATTCTTTACAACGGATCATCTCCTTCTGCTGCTCTTTTTTTTTCCTAAGCAGAAACTATTTCAATTGTGTTTTAATCCTGGGAGATTTTGTGTAGTAAATACTATGGTTTCCTTGGTGCAAAGCAGATATTGTCGAGATTAAATGGTGAGTGCTAATTAGTGTTTTTTGATTCTTCCCCCTTTTCCATTCTTTTCTCTAGGACTGACTGTCAGGACACAAGTGGATTTATCACAAACAGATAAAACCAGTCAGCACAGAATTCAAACACCTGGAGAATTTTGCCTTAACTACTTAGGTAAGCTGGGTTCTTTTAAATTCGTTATCTGTCCTGTTTATGGAAGATCTAAAGGGTGTAAAACAAGAAAAACTTCACTGTAACAATGGATCCATTTAAAGTGCAAATAATGTAGTAGCGTGGTCCTCTGGGGATGAGGCTGTGATGGACAGAACCTGAAGCCATTATCACTAAACTCTTTGTGTTTTACAACAAAATAAAATTAAAAGGGAGTAGAATGGGGAAAAGTAAAAGACTGTGAGGAGGGCTGACATGCACACTTCAGACATCTTTATTTCCCCCCTTCTTTTTCTTATTCCCAGGTGTAGGAGGGAAGCTCTGATAGGTTGACTTCCTGCTGGTTGTGAAACTCAGATGAAAACAGAGTTGACCTTGATAGCGTGAAACCCTCACAATGCAGATTTCAACTTAATAAGGTAACAAATTAAAAATGATAGAATCAGAAGTTCTCCTGAGATTGAAGGAAAATACGGATCCAGCCTTCATTTCTGCCAGTGCCTAAAAGAACAACAAAAAAGTTAACTTTCACAATGAGCATCACTTTCTTTATTTAACACTTAACATGGCTTCCTTTATAAGCCTGGAGGCCCACTGGAACTGAAAATATGGCAAATACCTGCAAAACACTTACTAAAATATCAGGGAGATAACGCTACAGTGATTGAAAGACAAATGAAAATTGCTCTGCCAGAAACAAAGATTCCATGTTTTCCAATCTGGATTTAAAAATAACTCCAAAGTCTCAGGATCTACTGATGATTCTATAGATGATGTCCTTGAGCAACTTGAAGATCCTTCAAATGATACCCTCTAAAGCTGCGCTGTCCAATGCTGTAGTCATTAGTCACATGTGACAACTGAGCACTTGAAATATGGCAACTACAAGTAAGGAACTGATTTTTAAAATTTTATTTAATTTAAAAATTGAAGTGATATAAAATATTTTTGAAATATATTAAAATGATAATATTTTGGATATGAGTTAAATAAATTATTTCATTCAAACTAATTGTACCTGCTTCTTTTTACTTTTTTAATGTGGCTACCAGAAAATTTTAAATTAGATGCATGGTCCACTTTATGTTTCTACTGAACAGTGATGTTCTAAAGACCTCAGAATCTATTTTAGGGAGGTAATCTACCTTAGACTCCTTAGGGAGAAATCCACCTGAGACTGCATCAAAGGTGTTAATATGTCAGAAGGAAAAAGGCTGCTTGGTAGCATGGCCTTATTGGCAGCATGGTCACATAGCACATAAAGGCTGAAAGCACAGGCTCTCGTAAACCCATGGTTCAGGGAATCCCAGCTCTGCCTTGTGTTAGCTGTGCAACCTTTAGGCAAGTTGCTTAGCCCCTCTGAGCCCATTACTTTGCAGGTTCAGGAAAATCATGGGTCAAATGTACTTAACACGTAAATGCTTAAAAAGCATTAGCTATTACTATGTTATTGCTATTAGCATAAGCTTTGTTATTTGAACATTATATCTGAAATTCCAGCCACAAACTTTAGAAACATCATGATCTTATGGACCAATATGTGAATTCACCAGGGAAGAATAGTCTGTCCTTTGGCAAACCATCAAGTAGCAAGAACATTCAAGACTTGAGAAAAGCTCCCTCTTTTTAATGAAAAGTTAGTGATATGACTGGAAGCCTTTTTCTTTTCTTTGTGGGATGTTTCCATTTCTAAAATACTCTTGACACCAGAAAGAAGCAAAGGGAAAGCAGAGAAGGGGGAGAGATTTCACAGTTCAGTGCAGGGCAAGTCCTACAGGCAGTATTCAGACAGTGGTTTAAAGTAATACTCTTGTGGATCCTATGTAGTAATAATGAATGCCCTGGACTCTATTGCTAGATTAAAGATTGGTTGGAAAGATGAGACACAGATAGGGGATTACAATATTAGTATTAAATTGCAATTTAAGATAATATACTATTCATATATTAATATGTCTATCAAGCATTATGTTTTGATTACATTGTCTATGTAAGGGTTATTAGGGGAGGGACTTTGTTCACCCTGAATCCCTAGCACTTAACATAATATCTGGTGGAGAGTAGATGCTCAATAAAATGTATAGACTACTTGAAGAGATAAACTTAGAAATTCATATCGCTGGAAGGCAGATATTTATGAGAATGGTCCCAGAAAAATGTACCCAAAATCACATAGCTAGATATCACGATGTGTTACATAAGCAAAAAAAAACAATGATGTGAATTTACCCAATGCTAAATTAGCAATGAAAATGCAAGGAAGACACTGATAAAAATGGTTTGTGGTAATGAGGCACCCACAAGTCTCCCCGCCATCTAGGATAAAATGCAGTGGCTCACATGTCACATAAGGTCCTTCACCATCTGCTCTCCACTTAATTCTCCATACAGAGCTCTCCTGACAGAGTCTTTGTCTGCTCCCTGCCCTTAGTTTCAATCATTAGGTTCACAGAATGGTCCATGCTCCTCCTGATTTCCATGCCTTGGCATCAGCTTTTCCTGATGCCTATAACACTGTTCCTCATATTGTCTGCCTGACAGACTCCTTCTCATTATTTACAACGTTACTCAAGAACTGCCATCTCAGAGAAGACTCCTGTGACCATTACAGGCAGAATTAAGTACTTATTCTTCTATTTTATCCCAATATGTTTATAATTTCTATATTATAAGTGCCCCATATACTCACACATAATGCACCCCTTAAGTCATGTATAAAGATCTAGTTGCATAAATCAAACCTTAGATTTATACCTTATGATTGGCATTTCCAAATAAGAAAAGAACATGCCTAATTACACCCTCCCTTTTAGACAGTATCTTTGAAATATAGCTCCCTGTTTCATACATTTTTTTAACTATGATTTTTTTTTCCCTTCCTAATCGAAAATTCACTCAACTGGCTTAAATCCAATGATATCCACTTAAGGCTAAAGATTTGCCTCTTTTAGTATGCCTAAAGATTTCCATTTATGTCTCAATTATATTAAATTTACAAGATATATGTTTCTTATCATCAATATTAATACTTTCATTTTCCATTCTCTACTCATTTTTTATAAGATAACAAGGTCAAGATGCAATAAACTATTCAAATAATTACGCAAACACTTTTATACTGGGAAAGATGATAATGCAGCTGTAACGGATTTCTAGACTGAAGTTCCATACACTAATTCTCATCCTTATAGCCCTGGAACATAGAACAGTGCAGAGCCTAGAGCTTAGAAGGTGATTAATAAATTTATGTTAGATAAATAACAGATTTGTTAGGCAAATAGCATAAAACATTAAAAAATCTCCATCCCTTTTAATTGGTCATGGAATAGAGGCAGCAAAAAGTATACTATATATGAGCCATTAGGCATAGTGGTTAAGAGAATTGAGTCAACAAATCAAGTTCATACCCAAATGCTAAAATCTCCTAGCTTTGGGATGTTGGACTTATTTACCAACTTGTTGCCTTAATTTTTTTCTGTAAAAATGGAGATAATAATTCTTGGTGTGTTTTTTTTTTTTTTTATCTATTTTTAAAAGATACTTAGATTACATAAATGTTACACAAAAGATATTGTGATACCCATATGCCCCACTCCCCACACCTCCTACACCCTCCCACACAAATATCCTTCATTAGTGTGGCACATTCATTGCAATTGGTAACCACATCCTGGGGCTTTGCCATTAAGCATGGACCATAGTTCACATTGTAGTCTACATTCTCTCCCACACAGTTCTGTATGTTATGTGATGATATAAAATGGCCTGTATCTGTCATTGCAACGTCACTCAGGACGATTCCCAAGTCCCGAAAAAGCCCCCGTATTACAACTGTTTTTCCCTCTCCCTGCCCTCAGAGAATACCCACACATAGATCTTTGAATACTCCCATCTCTCTTCCAACAATCATATTCTCCACCCTCCCTCAGTCACCCACTTTCATGGTCATTCCCTGAACACTATAATTATTAATTACCTGAACCTCCATAAGCTCAGCTTCAAACATCCCACCATCTCCTCCAAGCTTGCCAGCTCATTTCCTCCAGTACTAGATTCTAAAACCTCTAACCCCACAGGAGCATTCAATCCATTGCTCCTATACTTTTTCACGGTCCCTCATCTCTTTTATGTCCTCACTGCACTTCTTATGCAGCTTAAATTCCATGGTCAATCATTTTAATCTCTCCTTGTGTACATCTCCAACTCTTTTGACCACACTTTGCAAAACCCCATATCTGTTAGTTAAGATAAAAACTGGGGTGACTCCACACCTGTACCCGTGGCCCCTTCCTTCATGTGAGTCCCTAAAGCCACTAGCTAGTCAGTAATACATTCCCCTAGTTCATTCACTTCTCCACAGTCCTAGATAACTGTTTTGTGCCATCTTTTCTCTCATCAAACCTCAAATGCTTTCTTACCCATTCTCTGTCTCTCAGCTTCTTATTTCACAGAGCAAATAGCAATCCAAAGAAAGTGTCAACCATCTCCAGCAGCCCAATGATGTATGTCTTCACATAGTCTATCTTCTCTGCTATTTCGATAGATGAACTGTCAAAGCTCACAACCAAGAATAAACTCATTATGCTCTCAATCCCATTCCTTCTTACTTACTCAAGGACATTGCTCCAGTAATTCTCTCCTCTCTCTCCTGCATTAAGGACTTCCCCCTCACCATTGGCTCCTTCCTATCAGCATACAAACATGCTGCTACTTTTATCACCTTAAAAACAAATATCCTCTTTTGATCTCACTTTCTGTTCTATACACTTAATAATTTCTATATTTTGCTTTATAGTAAAACTCCTCAAAAGTGCTTTTTATACTTACTTTTCCCATCTCACCCAGAGTCAAAGCCAAAGTCCTTACAAACACACTCCTGTTACCTCTCAGAGCTCATTTCCTTCTAGCGTCTTCTTCCCTTATCCACTCCAGCTACACCGGCCCCCTAGGCTGCTTCTCCAGGAGACCAGCGCTCTCTCACCTCAGCACCTTGGCACTTGATTTTCCCTCTGCCTGGCACACACCCCAGAGTCTCTTCTCCTATGGGACTTCATTCAAATATCACTACCTCAGAGAAGCCTTTCCTGCCTTCTATCTAAAATTACAACACAAACCTCTAACCCTGTCCCTGTCTCATCATTATCCATACTGTTTATCTCCAAATGACCACATGACATAATTTAAATTTTATTTATGTTGTTTACCACCCATCACCACCCCCTCATACACATACACTAGAATTTAAGCTCCACAAAAGCAGAAAATTATGGTGTTTTGCTCAATACTAAATCCTCAGAGCCTAGAACAGTACGTGGCATATATTAGCTCTTTAATAAAAATAGTTGAATAAAGGAAGAATGCACAAAACACTTAGCACAAAGATTGGCAGAACGAACCACTCCATAAATGTTAGCTATTATTATGGATTCATACAGACAGGGATTTTTTTCCAGACTCAAGTTCAGATTCACAATGGACAATCTAAGAAACATCAAGACCCATTTTATTTAATGAGCTCTTACTTAGCACCTGCAATGTTCCAAAAATTGTTCTAAATGCTTTACAAATATCAGCTCATGGATAGGAAAGATCTATACTCCATGGACAAGCCAATGTACCTTAGCAATTATAAAGCATTTATAGTCTTTGAAGTCAGGCAGAGCTGACTGGAGTCTGAATCTTGATTTTATTACACTAGCTATGAACTTGGGCAAGGATCTCCTTGGGTTTCAGTATTCTCATCTATAAAATGGGGGAGGGGGGTTCCTGTATCCTAAGGTGGTTCTGAAGAATTAACATTATAATCTCTACAAGCCCATACCACAGCGTTTGATGTGTGGTATGCACTCATTCTCATTCAGTGGCATCTATAAATAATTTCAGAGAAAATTATTTAAATGAAGAAAAACAAAAAACAAAAACAAAAAATGAAGAAAAGCAAGGGTCTATATTTCCCTGTCTCTAGGGGTCTAGGATTTTCAGAAAAATTCAGAAGGGAGAAAGACTGAGAAGATCGATTGATTTTAAAACCAAGAATCAATTTTTCTTTTCAGTTTTTGGTTGTAACCTTATTGTTGTATACGGTTCTGCTTCTAAGCTAATAACTTAAAATAATTACACCAAAATTATGTTCTCAAATAACTCTCCCCAAATTCAAAACTAAGCAAGCTGGTAAAAGATCATTTTCAGAGTATTGCATGATTTAAACAGAGCATCAGTTTAGTCATAGGTTTATTCTTAGATGTGCCTTTTCTCTGGGACCCATAATGCCTGTCAAGGTATACGCATTAATTTTGTCTGAGACTCACTCATCTTAGTCTGGTTGCTGATTCTAGAACCAGAAACTGCTAAGTATCCCTTTTATTTTTAGCTTTAAATGTATTCATTTTTTATTTATTTTAATTATTATTATTATTTTGCTTAAGCAATTGACGGAGTGGGGGAAAGAAAAGATAAATTCTCCGCATTCCATTTCAAATGTATTTGAGACCTTTTTGTACTATGAAATCTTGTGCCTTTTCATATCTGTGGTACCTAGGAAATTAAATTCTTAAAAATAATGCTGCGTAGGAGTCTCTGGGAGAAAGATTATATCCCAGAAGTTTTGTGTGGGTAACTGAGGACAGATTTGCAGATTTTGGCCCAATCTGGTTTACATTTTTTAAACCAGTATCACGGGAAAATCATGTTCAAAAAAACTTGAAATTTGAAAGGGAAAGTGAAAGGAAAATCAGCCCTCATGAGCACCTTTTAACAGGCACACACTCTGCTGGAGATGCTATGTGGGCCTCACATTTCATTTTGAGAGGTGGTTCCCTTGGATACCTGCTTTTAGCAGTTAAAAAGTAATAGCACTGCTATTGGTGTTTCTGTGGTGTGACATGACAGCTAAGAGTGCTGGAACTGGGGTCAGAGCAATCAAGGGTTGGCAATCTGCATGTATCAATGATTAGACACCATGGTGGTGATGGTCGGCGGGGTGCGGGGGGGTGTTATTTTAAAGTGCAGTCCCATCACCTAAACTTGATTTCCACCAGTGCACACTCATCCCCTGTATAGTAAAGAGGTCACTTTACCCAAAGAGAGGCCTGGCCTTCGCCCTCAGCTCCTGGGAGATGATCTGTAAGTCTTTGGAATATCATGTCTGATAAGAGTGTCATTGTTTATCTAGGGGCTTTGGTCCACGCCAAATAGTCAAACAGTGTGACTTACAGTGGGAACTTTGGGTGATGAGGTATTGACTCAGCCTCTGGAGGAGGTGGAAATGGAGGCCAGCCAAATGAGCAGCCAACCATGTCTCTGTGACCCAGACCCAATTAAAGCTCTGGACACCAAGGCTTGAAAAAGTTCCTTGGTTGACAGTACTCTGAATGTATTGTCATACATTGTTGTGGGGAAAGTTATTGCGATTTCACTGGGAGAGGACAACTGGAAGCTCGATGTGCAGAACTTTGCTATGCTCTGCCCATACATCTCTTCCCATGGCTGATTAAAATCTATATGCTTTCATTGTAATAAACTGTAAAGTGACTGTTTTAGTCAGCCAAAGGGGTGCTGATGCAAAATACCAGAAATCTGTTGGCTTTTATAAAGGGTATTTATTTGGAGTAGAAGCTTACAGTCACCAGACCATAAAGAGTAAGTTACTTTCCTCACCAAAGTCTGTTGCCACGTGTTGGAGCAAGATGGCTGCCGATGTCTGCAAGGGTCCAGGTTTCCTCTTCCTCTTAAGGCTCCATGGTCCCAGCTTCTTCCAGTCTCAGCCTTAGGCTAGCATAAGGCTCCTCTCTCTCGCCAGGGCTCGTTTCTTTCCAGGTTTTCTCAGCTGCTCAGGGCTCTGGTCTCTTCAGCTGCAAACTATCAGGCAAACGGCTCACCTCCCTGGGGCTCCAGCATCCAAAACTAAACTCTCTGTGTTTTCCTTCTCCATGTATTTACTTCCCTGTCTTTGATTGCACATCTGTTTATATAGCCACAAAGGGGAAGGGCAGGGACTCAAACCAAGTTGCCCTAATGATGTGGTCAAATAAAGGCCCTAATCTCTATTTAATAAAGTAAAAGTGAAACCTCTGAATCTAATACCATCTAATTCACGCAAAGGAACAAACCAGTTTACAAACACAATCCAGTAATTATTTTTGTAATTCATAAACAATACCGAACTGCCACAGTGACTATACCAGCTTTCAGTGAGTTCTGTGAGTCCTCCCAGCAAATTACTGAAACCAAGGGTGGTCATGAGGGAACACAGAACTTGCTGTTAGTATCAGAAGTGAGGATGGTCTTGTGAACTACTTCCTAACTTCTCATCCTCATTCTTGATATGAATGAATGAACTTTTGTCAAATTTAAAGCCAGACTGCTGCTACCAGTTTCCTCCTGAACAGAAATTCTGAAGCAGCCACTAAGAGTGTGACCTTGGGTAAGTTTTTTAACCTCTTTGAGCCTTTTTCTCACCATAAAAGTTTTGTGAAGACTAAATGAGAAAACATTTTACACAATATCTAGCATAGAGTTCTATAAAAGATAGCTATGATTATTTTTAGCATCTTAGAATTTAAACATATACCACTGCATCCCTATATTTTATTTCTGTCAGTTTAGGAGAGCTTTAGTAGCAAGTTAAGATAGCAATTATTTGATTACATTGCATCTGGTTGTTTTGAAGAAAACTTGTTTTCTCATAAAAGGAAGCAAATTACCAAGGCAAATCACAGATTATAAACAATATGAAAATATAGCTATGATAAAAAGAAAGTGTTCCTGCTGTTTTTATATAGAGGAATATGGCTGGTATGAGGGATTATTTGCTAACACCCCCCAAAATAGGCTTTTTGTTTACAAGTAATTCTTCATGTCAGAATAGAAAGCACTATTTTAACCAAGGATTTTACCACAGTCCCTTAAGCTCTTTGGAGGAGTTATGTATTATATTGATCTAATAGAATAATACACCAACTTTATACTCTATTCACAATATAGATAACAATTCCTAACAACTAAATAAAAAGCATATGAAGTCAGAGTAGAGGCCATTTTTCACTCTTTCTTTCAATAGAAATAATTCCCATCAAGTTAAAAAAAATGGAAAATGGAAAATTAAGGTAACATTCTCTGAAATATCCCAATAATTTATTTTTGATCTTTACTTTTTCTAATAGTTGCCTTTCTGCACTTCCCCCTTCAAATAGACTTGTCCTGAGAAGAAAGCATAAGTTAAATGAAAACGGAAGAACTGGAAAGGAACATACTGTGAAAAACCAATTTTTCAGAAGAGGAAAATTTAACATCTGTTTTGAATGTCTGGGTCAGAGATTGTTAAAAGCTAGACTGAGCAAGGTTTCCTGGAATTGGCCCTAGGGCCACCGGGTAAAAGGAAGAAAGAGACATGGGGAGGCATCTTACACACAGCCAACTCCTACTTCAGTCAAAAGAGCTCCACTTTAATAGGTTTGCTATGCTGGCTTCTACCTAAGACTTCATTTAAAGCCTGGTTGCTCAAAGAGGGGGAATAGTGCCATGAAATCATGAGATTCCTGCCCTTTCCCCTGCCCTCAGGATGCTTGATTTTACAAATCAAGTTGGTATTCCACCTAGCATAAAAGCACTTCAAGCTCCCATCCAAATTATAGTTTATGGGGCTTCTAGAAGGAATGTTTTCATCCATTTGGCTGGTACCTTCACACTAGAAATTATGATCATTACACAAGTAGAGGAGAACAAAATACACCCACTACGTCTTTGGTTGACTGCTACTCAACTTTATATAATAATAGTGTCAGTGCTGCAGTGCTATTAGAACCCTGTTTGCCTATTTTGACAATTGTACTGTTTAGGAACTTTCTAAAAGAGCAGATTTAATCTCTCTCTTTTCAGTTGTTGCTACCTGTCTGTAAGACATTCCCCAGGCATTCGTGCAAACTAAGATAAAATTTACTCTAAAAGCAGACATTTAATCAAGAGCTTAATCATTTTACCTACATTATATTATTTGTTACTCGGGCAGTTAAATAAATCCACTATTCCTATTATACAATTGAACAATTGAAGTACCTGAGATTTCCCCACTCCTATCCCTATGCCTTATCCTCTTTCTCAGGGCTTAAGTTGCCCTTTTCTTTTTTTCTCATATGCATTTCTATGATACTAGCCAGATATTAAATATACCCCTACCTACATGCACATATACATACATCATCAACTAGAACCTGAAAGTCAATTGTCTACACTGTGAGAGAGAATCCTACTATTATAATTTTATATGGTAGAGTGGAGGCAGTGGGGAGAGAGGTGATGAGGAAAAATAACTTATCGAGTGCTAGCTATGCATCAGGGACTGTGCTAGGTGCTGAGGAGACAAGAGAACAGGACAGATATAGCCTCTCTCCGGAAGCTTACAGTCTATTGAGAGAGACAGACATCAAACAAGTACATGAATCCAATAATTACACCTGTGATCAGTGCTATGATGGACATAAGGTTCTGAATAGAGATTAACTGGGAGGACAGTGGCTTCTTGAGCTGGGATGGCAACAGAAGGCCGTTGCACGTAAAGACATGAAAGCCTGACTCCAAAGGGTGAATAAGATTCAGAAAGGCGAAGGATGAAAAGCAGAGCATGCAGTTTGTGAAGTGGGAAAGAGCCTGGCCTGTTGTAAGGAGCCCTGTGGGCAGAGGAGTGCCCTGAGAAGAGGCAGGAGAGGTGAGCACACTGAGGGGCCAGAGGAATGCATGGTATGTTGGGTGTCTGTCCTTTCTCTGAGGCCATGAAGTGTGTGGAGTGACAGCCTGTGGTGGGACCCACGGGCAGGCACCCTGACCTCTCTTCTGTACTGGCAGGCTCAGCTTCTCCTTCTGGGTCCAGGCACACTTATTTGTACAATGAACTAAAAGAGCCTGAGATGAAATTCCTGGACACTGATGAGGACAAAGCTAATAAGACAGCATGACCTTGGTTAGTCCCAACAACCCTACTATGAGAGACGCTTCCTTATCCTGCTTTCACAGATGAGTGATTATCTCAATCACTCAAAAAGAGGTTAAGGTAGTTGCCCAAATATGTGTAGGTGTAAGTGGTGGAACTAGGGCTTTTTTCCAAATAGGTTTGTTGCTATTTGTGCATTCAGCCATATTTTTACAATCCCGCATAGGGTGTAGCCATGGTTAAAAGTAACTATCAAATGAAACTGGGAACAAATTTCATTCATTTTATGCTTTACATTTTCTTTCTTTAAAATGTGGATTCAGCCATTCACTTAACAATTATATATTGAACATCTCCTGTGTTTTCAAACACTGTGGTAGTTGCTAGAAATCAACAAGACTGACAAGATAAATCAGTAATCCTAGGATTATATTAATCCTAAAATTAAAATAATAATAACAATGTCACATTCCATTTTAAAAATCATTATAAAATATAGTTATAAGAAACAAAGAAAAAACTTATAAATAAGATATTATTATAAAGTATCTGTAAAATCAATTACCAGTCAACTAAGGCTAATTTGATTTCTGGTTTTGCACATATACTTGTACAAAACAAAAGTGTGAACAAAACAGAGGATTGAAGAAGTAAAATAAATATATAGGTCTCTGAGTAACTAAAATTATTCACTCAGCAATCACTGGAAAAATCTAATTACATGAGAAATGAAATGATTGCTAATGATCTGAAGGTTCTCCTAAGCCATCCTACAATATAACGTTTATGACTTAAAGGGATAGCTAGTTTCTTAAAGTCAATATGTGCATTAAAGATTTAAGCATTTTCTCCTCTCTAAGCATTATTATTAAATCTGGTTTAATTTTCCGACACCCCAAATTCAAATTAGGAGCTCCCTCTCATTCTCATATTGATCTGTAATCCCCCATCACACTAGATTGAAACTGCCCCTTTCCTGGGTTCATCTCCCCCTCCAAAAGAACAGTGACCATATGCTTCTTGTTCACAAGTGAATCCTTGGAACTTAATGCAGTCTCAGGTGCACTAGTAAGTGTTCAAAAAATATTTCAGTAGGAGTGCATGAGCCAAACATTGCAGAAACGTAACACACATAAAAGCAAAGGGCAGAGGAAGGTTACAGTGTCTGTCATTTACTCATGTGGCCAGAAGGTGGAAAACAGCTCTCTTGGACTCATCAACAGAGGCTAGACCTAAATCTGCCTATAAAAGGAAGTCATTCTGATGAAGGGAAGTCAAGATGTGTTAGAAAACATGATTAAGCTTCACTACATTTTCTTTTTGTGTCTGTGTGGAGGGATGCAGATGAAGGAAGGTTTGAAAGTGCCAGCAGTTTCCAATCAATGAGGTGTGTGCAGATTGTTAATCACTCCCCTGGCAGATTGTGGAGAAGCACTAGAAAATCATTAGCAGGAGGACTCTGTGAATTGGAATCCTGATTCTTTGCATACAGATATGACATTTTCTATCCATCTCAACTGTATTGTCCTACAAAAAGGTGCTTTATATAAGAAAGGTCCTCACTAAGTATTAATCAGTAAGATCTTTTCAAACAAATAAATATTTTACATTGTTAAGCATCCATAGTAGGCCTAAAAGTGGCCATTAAAATGTTGACGGCATCACACATTAGATTATTATCCATCTCCTCTCCCTGCCACAGGAAGATCTATCCAGAAAAGCCAAACAAAATGGCACGTTTTCTAAGGCATACTTTATTAAGCAAATAGGAATTGACCTCTTCCTATTTTGCTACAACTAGACACATTCTAAAATAACCCACACAGGTATCCTTCTGTTTATAAAGAAAACAAACATTTTACCTGGTTGACCAGAAAACAAATTAATTAAAACTAATTTCTATGTTCTATTTGCAAATACAGCATACATTTGCAGACTCATACCCACAGGAAAATTCCTCCAACAGACATAATTGAATGCTTAAGTTGTAAGAAAATTAGCGATGATGCCTGATCATGTGCTTTGTATTATAGGCCAGCTCTTTTTCTGTCTGGGGTATTTTCAGAACTCTGCAACGCTTCTCCAAGTCTAGAGTATTCCCTTGGTTTTAATCCCATGCTTCTGCCATACTCTATCATCTATATGCCCCATTTCCCTCCTCCCAACTCACTCAGAATTTCTCTGCTGCCCCATAATCCCCTCCATAGAAAAGTCACCATCACCATAACTTAGTTCTCCTTTTGTCTATTTAGTTGCCTAACAGAATTGATCTGGCCAGTCCATGTGATCTCTAAAACACAATATATACCAGCCTGAAAGTCTTTTATCTTAAATTCACCAAGTTATGTACTATGAGTTGTATCCCATTTTTGTCAATGTAACTGGCTCACAATCACATTTTATCAGATTTACTCAGAAAAAAAAGTTTCCTCTAAACTGGGGTGGGGAAATTATTATAACTGGATTTGGATCAGTGAATAAAAATTAAAAAGCATGATTTTCTTCTCATGGGGCAGCTTTTGAATGGGCCACAATGTAACAGCCCTCTATTAGCTCTCTTATTTCCTTTAAATGCCACACAGCACAGTTACTCACAGTGTGAAGAAAAAAATGTCTTGTTTTCATTTTTGGAGCATTTTAAATGATCCCATTTTCAGTAGCATACTCAATAACCGTTTTCTGTCACCATTAAGGAGAATACTCTCTAGGCTGAGATTCATAAAAGGTTATTCTAATTCTACAGAATGGACTATATCATTTCAATTGTATTCTTAATTTGCAGTTCTACCATATATTAACCTAGGTTCTGAAAAGCCACAGGTTGAAAACAAGGTGGGGGAAAAAGTCACTATTAACAATTTTCATTATGGAATAGCCGGGGGAGAGAAAAGAGTTACTGGAATTTGATGCTTTTTGAGGGTTTACTTTTATGTTTATTCAGATTCAATTAAAATAAATAGCTATACTTAAAAAAAATCACTTCCAGATGCTTTTGTTTGTTTGCTTGCTTGTTTGCTTCAGCACGCATAGAATCAATAGACTGGGAAAAGAGGATGATTGCAAAGAATCAGGTAAGTTATTTTAAGGAAGCACCTGTGCCTCATCAATACCAGTATTTCCAGAGGTCCTAGTATTTATTTACTAACACTTCTACAGCATTGACTGGGTACCAGAAACTGTTCTAAGCACTTTATACATATCAGCTCATTTGTCTCATAACAATCACCTTACAGGTGACAAAGCTGAGACACAAAAGTAATTTGTCAATTATCAAATAGCTAGAGAGCAGCACAACTGGATACAGCCTTAAACAGTCTGGGCTTCAAAGTTCAGGCTCTTAACCACCATATGGCTTTAAGGAACCATCAATAAAACTGATAGGAAAGGAGGGAGAAAGTAGAGCATTTTAGCAGTAAGAAAATAAAGAAGGCAACCTGGGCAGTCACACAGCACACTGTGTTCTAGAAGAATTCTTTTCCTTTTGGGGGGTATTTTCCCAATTTTGCAGCACTTTTCTGAATCCTGAGTACCTTCTGAGTTGTTTCTTAGACCTTTGCCCAGCCCAGCTTCAATATGCCCCGGCGTGGATGAATGCATTAAAGGGGGACCACAGGAGACTTTGCTGCTAGTAAGTGTTTTTCTCAGTTCCCTTGAGCTAGAATCATGCAGGTGCTAAGGGCAGAGCATCTTGCAGTGAGCTAATTTGTAAAGTGCTCCACACAGTGTCTGAAGCACTCAGGGAATGTTAGTAAACACCATTATTATTACTTAAAGCACCAATTGCACCATCACTGCTCTCCAGCACTTCTGTTAATAGGTAATGCCATGGTATATTCAAGACAGAGGCATCTATGACTATAACAAGACTCTACAGTGGGCATTTTTTCCATTCTGTTAACAGATATTTACAGAGTACCTACATCTATGCCAAGTGCTGTGCTAGGTATTGTGATGAACAAGAAAGACACAGTCTCTGTCTTCACAGAGCTCACAGTCTCATGTTGGAAGGAGAGTTGAATAAGTAAATAAAATATAGTGTACTATGGTAGTGGAAGATAGGGTCCCAGCATGGAGAATAGATTCAAAGGTAACAGAACCAGACATGGGTAAGGGAGGACAATTTTGTATCTTTGAAGTAATCTAGAAATGCAATGCTGGTAGCTTGGGCTAGGGTAGTGTCAGTGAAGGTGGAACAAAGAGCATGGACATGAGAGAGTTAAAGGAGAAGAACCAGGAGGACTTGTTATAGAGTGGAGAACATGATTAGGGAGAAGGAAGACTCCAGGATGCCAGCCAGGTTTCATTCTTCTTTGGGCAACTGGGTGACTGGTGAAGCCATTTCCTGAGATAAGTTTTGGGAAACATAGATGGTGAGTTCAGTGGGAATTCAGCATAGTTGAAAGAATCTAAGAAATATCCAAATGTAAAATTAGAATAGCAAGGAGGCAAACTTTCCTTTCCAAAATGGTTCCTCCCAACAGTCAACAGGACCCAGTGCCCAGCTTGTAGCCTCACAACACACCTATTGGCAGCCTAGTCTAATGACAAGAACAGCAGTGACACACTAGATAGTTCTTGAATGACTGGAAAGAAATTGCTTGCTGTATTTTCAGAATCAACCTGGAATTCAGACAGACTAGATGCCACTTGCTATTTATTCATATGGCGAATATGAAAAAGAAAAGCTAACAATAAAATGTGCCCTTCCCTTGGCCTCCAAAGCATACAACACTTCCATCTGCCAGTGCAAAGTAAAAATGGACTTGCCACCATCTATGAAGATTTCTTGCCAAAAATTTAGAATCTGAATATGATTGAGCCTCTAGAATCTGGAGATTAGATCTAACAACCAGTTTATTGAAAATATAGAACACAGAGAAAATGTGTTAATGACATCACAGAGATCATAGAGATGGGTCAGCAAAATCCAGAATGTGGGACATTCAACATGATAAACAACAACCTGGTTCAAAAGAAGGTGGGAAGGGAAGGGAAGGGAAGGGAAGGGAAGGGGAGGGGAGATAGAGGGAGGAACGGGGAGAGAACCAGAGAGAGAGAGAGAAAAAAGAAAGAAAGAAAGAGATCTGTAGATGAAAAAAGACTTAAAAGAAATATATACTATGGTATTTGTGGATGAATGAAATGATTGATGTCTGGGATTTACTTCAAAATAATCCAGTGGAGACAGGAGGAAAGTACATGAGAATACAGATGATACAAGAATGGCCTAGCAGTGATTATTGTAATGACTGGAGCTGGGGGTTGGACACATGGAAGTTCATTATACTGTCTCTGCTTTCGGATACAATTGAAGATGTCTGTAATGAAAACATTTTAATTGACTTGCCAAGAAATGCAGTATTTGAGGAAAGCTATAGGAAAGATCAAAGATGACAGAAAAAGAGCAACAGTCAGTTATGATGCAGAAACTGAGCATTCATCTATCAATTGCTGAAGAACTTTTTTCTATGCATGTGTATACTCACTCTGCTCCATGGTTCATGCTTGGAGATGTTCCAAACGGAGCCCTGTTATTTCCATTTCTTATTTCTTTGTTACGATTCAAACCTCATTAGGCTCTTGGGAATATTTGGTCTCCCCTTTCCAATCATATATATATACTTTAAGATGTCAAAGCACTTGGGAGCATCCTCAGAGACCTCCCCTTTTTGTCCATATATTGACACTTTTCTTGCTGTCAAATTGATTCAAAGATGCCACAGAGAAGGCCAGGCAGAAATTACTTTAATAGCCTTCCACAAAGGAGTGGGCTCTTGTAACAGACCTTGTTTGGCATGGAAACGAAAAGAATATAGCAATATATTTTATTAACACACTTATATCACTGTTATATGGAGTCCAATTCTCAGAGCACAG
>JAQZBX010046808.1:0-20663 GCA_029593785.1 Cabassous unicinctus | reverse complement strand
AAAAAAAAAACAGGAGAGAAAGAGTTGGAGGAGAGTATAAGAACAACTAAAAGGACAGAAAGAAAATAAAAACAAGATAAACATAAACACAAAGAAAATATGGATGACATAAGTAATTCCTTAAGAGTAATAACACTGAATGTTAATGGATTAAATTCACCAATCAAGAAACACAGATTGGCAGAATGGATGAGGAAATATGACCCATCTATATGCTGTCTACAAGAAACCCAACTTACAACTCAAGGATTCAAGAAGGCTGAAAATGTATGGCTGGAAAACCATCTTACAAGCAAATAACAACTGAAAATGGACAGGAGAAGCTATACTAATATCGAATGAAATAGATTTTAAATGCAAAACTATTGTAAGAGACAATGACAGACAATATGTATCAGTAAAAGGGTAAATCATTCAAGAAGAAAGAGCAATCACAAACATTAATACGCCAAACCAGGGCACTTCAAAATACAGGAGGCAAACAGTTGGAAACCTAAGTGGAGAAATAGATGCCTCTACAATTATAATGGGGGACAGTAATACAAAATTATCACCATTAGACAGAATATCTCAACAGAGAATAAATAAAGAAACAAAGACTTTGAATAATACCTTAAAGGATCTGACCTGACACACATATACAGAATACCACATCTTAGATAGACCACATGCAAGGCCACAGAAAATTTTTCAATGAACTCAGAAAGATTGAAATCATACAAAGTAATTTCTCTGACCACAATGGAATGAAGGTGGAAATAAGTAAGGGCCAGAGAAACAGACTATGCAAAAATATATGGAAATTAAACAACACATTCTTAGACAAACAGTGGTTCAAGGAGGAAATTAAGAAAGGAATAAGTAACTACCTTGAAATGAATGAAAACAACCACACAACTTATCAAAACCTATGGGATTCAACAAAAGCAATATTGCGAGGAAAATACATAGCCATAAATGCGTATATCAAACAAGAAGAAAGAGCTAAAATCAAAGACCTAACTGCACACATTGAGGAATTAGAAAAAGTACAAGAAACTAACTCCAAATGAAGTAGAAAGGAGGAAATAACAAAAATTAACACAGAACTAAATGAAATAGAAAAAATGAAAGCACTAGAAAAAAGAGTTGGTTCTTAGAGAAGGTCAATAAAATTGACAAACCTTTAGCTAGACTAACAAAGAAAAAAAGACAGAATAAGCAAATACTCAAAACAAGAAATGAAGAAGGGTATATCACCCCTGAACTCAGAGAAATAAAGAGTATCATAAGAGGATAGTTTAAAATATTATTTTCCAACAACAAGGATAATTTCGAGGGAATGAACAAATTCCTAGAAACACACAAGCAATCTACATTGGCAAAAAAAGAAAATGATGAAATCAACAGACCAATCACAATTAAATAGATAGAATCAGTCATTCAAAACGTCACAACAAAGAAGAGCCCAGTACCAGATGGCTTCACAGGTGAATTCTACCAAACATTCCAGAAAAAACTAACACCAATCCTCCTTAAACTCTTCCAAAAAAAGTAGAAGGAACATTGCCTCACTCAGTCTATGAGGCCAATATTACCCTAATATGACAGCCAAAAAAAGACAACACAAGAAAAGAAAATTACAGACTGAGTTCTCTACTGAAACTACATGCTAAAATCCTCAACAAAATTCTTCCTAGTCGTATTCAACAACACATCAAATTTATTATACATCATGACCACGTGGTTTTTATCCTGTGTATGCAGGGATGGTTCAACATAACAAAATCAATCAATGTAATATACCACATAAACAAATCAAAGGAAAAAAAATGACAGGATCATCTCGATAGATGCAGAAAAAGCATTCAACATAATACAGCACCCTTTCCTGACAAAAACACTGGAAAAGATAGGAATAAAAGGAAATTTTCTGAATATGATAAAGGGCATATATGAAAAACCCACAGCTAACATCATATACAATTTTGAAATCCAAAAAACTTTCCCTCTAAGATCAGGAACAAGATAAGGATGCCGATTATCAACACTCTTATTTAACATTTTATTTGAATTACTTGCTCAAACATGGAGGCAAGAATAAGAAATAAAAGGCATCCAAATTTGAAAAGAAGAAGTAAAAATTTCACTATTTGCAGATGACAAGATCCTATACGCAGAAAGTTCTCAGAAATCTACAAAAAAGCTTCTAAAACTTATAAATGATTTCAGAACAGTAGCAGATTATAAGATCAATGAGCAAAAATCAGTAGCATTTCCGTACATGTATAATAAGCAATCTGAGGAGGAAATTTTAAAAAAATACCATTTACAATAGTAACTAAAAAAAATCAAATACCTAGGAATAAAGTTAACTAAAGATGTAAAAGACCTATACACAGAAAACTACTCAGCACTGTTAAAGGAAATCAAAGAAGATGTAAATAAATGGAAGAATATTCCATGTTCATGAATAGGAAGACTAAATATTAAGATGGCCATCCTACCCAAACTAATATACAGATTTATTGCAATCCAAGTAAAAATCATCACTGCATTTTTTACTGATTTGGAAAAAGTAAGTATGAAATTTATTTGGAAGGGTACAAGGTATCGAGAAGTCAAAGACATATTGAAAAAGAAAAATGAAATTGGAAGAATCACACTACTTGACTTTAAAGCATAGTACAAAACTACAGTGGTCAAACCTGCATGGTATTTGCACAAGTATAAGATAGGTTACCACTGTAACCCAACTGAGAATTCTGACATAATTCATGCATATACAGTCATCTATTATTTAACAAGGCCACCAAGCCCACTCAACTGGGAGGGAATGGTCTCTTCAACAAATTGTGCTTACAGAACAGGATATCCATATCCAAAAGAATAAGAGAGGAACCCAATGTCACACCTTATAGAAAAATCAACTCAAGATGTATCAAAGATCTAAATATAAAAGCCAAGACCATAAAGACCTTGAAAGATAATGTAGGGAAGCATCTACGGAACCTTGTAATAGAAATAAACTTCATATCCAAAGGTCAAGCAATGAAAGAAAAAATAGATAAATGGGACCTCCTCAAAATTAAAACCTTTTGCACCTAAAAAGAGTTTGTTAAGAAAGTGAAAAGACAACTTACTCAGTAGGAGAAAATATTTGTTAACCATATATCTGATAGGAGCCTAATAGACTGCATATAGAGAGAAATTCTACACCTCAAAAATAAAGACAATCAACCCATTTAAAAAATGGGCAAATGACCTGAAAAGACACTTCTCCAAGGAATAAATACAAATGGCTTAAAAGCACGTGAAAAAAATGCTCAAAATCACTAGCTATTAGGGAAATTCAAATAAAGCTACAATGAGATACCATTTTGAACCCATAAGACTGGCAGCCATTAAAAAACAGAGGACTACAAGTTTTGGAGAGGATGTGGAGGAATGGGAAACCTTATCCACTGCTGGTGTGAATGTAGAATGATCCTGCCATTGTGGAAGACAGTCTAGTGTTACCTCAAAAATTAACTGTAGATCTCCCATATGACCTAGAAATTCCTCTGCTGGATATATACCCAGAAGAACTGAAGGCAAAGGCATGAACAAATATATGCACACCAATGTACATAGTGGCATTATTCACTATTGTCCAAAGCTGGAATCAACCTAAATACCCATCGACAGATGAATAGATAAACAAAATGTGGTTTATACATACAATGGAATTTTACTCAACTGTAAGAAGGAATACAGTACTAATACACGGGTTAACATGGATGAATCTTGAGGACCTTGCATTGAGTGAAGCAAGCCAGGCATTAAAGGACAAATATTACATGACCCCTCTGATATGAATTGAGCAAATTTAGGTGACTCAGAGAGCTAGAGACTGGAAGATAGGTTTACAGGAAATAGAAAGGAAAAAGGACATTGTAAACCAACAAGCATATGGTCAAAAATTATGATAAGGTAGAAGTGAGTAGTTGGGCAGTGAAGGGATATGCAAAGGGATATACTGGGTTGCGTGGGTGCAAGCTTGACAGTGGGATAGGGTGGGGAGGATGGTTTGAGATAGTTCAACAAACTGGAATGAGGTTTGGGAGAGGGAGCAGGTGAATACTGGGGAGTGGTGTATATGTGGGTGAAACTACAATGATGAGAAAATCCTTTTGGCAATATGACAAGGAAGGGTTATTGGTTTAGGGTGTTGTATGTGGGGCATTTGTGACAGGGCACACCTGGGGCAGTCTTTTGGAGAATGTGCTAGTGATCATTTTGTCAGTGTGTTGTATCAGTGGGTGGAGACCCACACAAGGTGGGAGAAGGTGTTGGGCTCCCATCCTTGTGATGCACAAAATGTTATCATACAGAGTGGAGGGTGTCTCTTCAGAGCAATAGGGGAGGCAGACTAACATGTCAAGCCCTCAGCATTGTTGCAAATATTTATGAAGCTTGTCCTTCAAGGAGTGAAGCTTAGTGTTCCCTGGAGACCCCAATGGGAGGGTGATGGAGGAATAAAAAAGATGAAATGGGGGCTTTTAAGGGGCGATAGAAGTGTTCTGCATGATCTTGCAATGATGGATACAAGTCATGTTAAAATTCATCAAAAATTTATGAAAGTATAAGCTCTAAAATGTAAACCATTATGTAAGCTATTGACCACGGTTAGTAGCTATGTTTCAATATTTGTACATCCTTTGCAACAATTGTACCATCTACATGTAAAATGGTTTCTCATATGGGAAGGGGGAAAAAGGGGAGGAGTTTGGGTATATGGGAGTCCCCTATATTCTGTCTGTGACTTTACTGTGATCTAAAACTTCTTTGAAGACAAAATGAAAAAAAGTAAGACACTTGAGAAGAAAATGGCACTGTACATACAGGACAACAGGTATTACAGTGGTGAAAGGCAAAAAAAATTTTTTTTTAATATTCTTTTAATACCCCATTTTTTTACTTCATTTTATTTTCAGTTTTTCTAGATTATTATGTATTTTATTTCTTATGTTTAAACCTATCATTATTACTTAATTTTCCTCTTAATTGAAATTGGCAACATTCTTGGGTTCAATATTGAAGAAGTTTTAGATCACAGAGGGGTTACAACTATGGCAGTGGATTTCAATGGTTTGGGGTGTCAGTGATGAGGAATACATGGGAGGAAATTCACCTGGGTGTACATACAAGGTATATAAATATATTCAAATGTCTGTAGGGCATTGTCACAGTGGGTAGAGATTTACACAACAGCTAAGGATTGTTGAATACCCATTCTGGGGAGCTCTGCCACATTCTATAATGGAATAGCAACAATCCCCCAAGTGCAGAGGCAATGACTAGTGAAGAAGGATGGTCCATTGATGGGCCATTGATATTTTCAAATATGTTTATGAGCCTTTTGCTTTTGAATTTACAACTTGGCCTAGTGTTGTAAGGTGGCTAAGATTTATCTCCTGAGAGCCTCCTTGTTGTTCAAATTTAGCCTCTTTCTAAGCCAAAGTCAGCATGTGGATGCATTACCTTCCACCACAGTGAGGGATATGACTCCCAGGGATAAGCCTCCCTGGCACTGAGGGATTACTATCAAGCACTGGCTGGTGATACAACTGAAAAAAGACCTTGAATAAAAAGGGGGAAAGGTAAAGGCAAATGAGTTTATATGATTAAGAGACTTCAAAGCGAATCGGGAGGTCATCAGAGAGTTAATGCTTATGCATGTCTCAGCAGGAGGTCATAGACAGCCAAAGTATACACTACCCCAAACAGTTGGGCTCATGAGGGTTCCAAAGAGACCCAGGTTCTGTGGTCATAGCACATAGCTCTGGTGTTTGGTGCCTTGCCAGAGGGCCCTACGTTGGAAATTGTGCTCCTGAGTGTGATAGAGTAGGACTCAGAGGTGAGTTCTCCACACATGCCTCTTCTCTCCCTTTTGTTTGAACCTATATTTGGTGCAGGAGTTGATAGGTGTATGTCCAGGAGACTTGAATCTCTTGGCTGTCCATGTGCTAGCTGGGCCCTGAGCCTGAGCGGAGTTGCAGTACCTACTCTCCAGTTCATCGGACTCACCAACGACAGCTGATGTGGATGTGAGGATGAACAACCACCACACCAAGGAACTGAGAGATTCTACAACTGCAAGCAAGAGAGTCTCATCCATCAGCCATATGAGATCAAAGTCCCCTCTCAATTAGAGGTGGAGTGGGCATCACCATCACAGAATCCTCAGGATTGTTGACAAAAATATGGACTACAATAGACTTACTCGTGTTCTATTATAGATTTATTGTGATTCTAACAATGGAAGCAATTACATCATTGATGTGAAGAAAATGGCCACTGGAGATGCTGAAGTCAGGGAGAGGGAAAAAGAAGTGTGATATTGGAGCATTTTCATGACTTGAAATTGACCTGAATGACATTGTGATGACAGATACAGGCCATTACATTTCCTGCTGTAGCCTACAAAGTTGAGTGAAACAAAGTGCAAGCTACACTATAAACTACAATCCATGCTTAGTGGCAATGCTTCAAAATGTTTTCATCAATTGGAATGAATGTACTACACTAATGAAAGAAGTTGTTAATTTGGGAAAAAGTGTGAGGTCTGGGGAGAGGGGTGTATGGGAATCCCTTATATTTTTTATTTAACAATTTCTGTTATCTAAGTATCTTTCAAAAATAAATAAAAAATATAGTTTTAAAAATACATACAAAGAAAAGAAAAAAAAATATGGCTCTCAGACTTTGATATCTAATGAACTATGTCCTGCAAGTTTATTGAAAAGTAGACGACTTTTGATACATGTTTCCCTCCCAATATCATCTTATGGTAATTAGAATGTTTATTCTTTGTCCATTTTTATATTGGAAGCAGTTAAATACTTTAATAAGTTTCAGAGGTCTCCAGCAGATGGGCCTTTGCACCAAGGCAAACTCTTTTTCTTTAAACTGATTATGATATGATTTTGTACTTAGTATTGTTACTGAAATAAGGTTTTTTTGAACATTGTAATGACTTTTTGGAATTCAGAGGGAGGAGTATAGCAGTTTCATATTGTTTATGAATTCCAAAAATAGATATTGGATTATGTTTGTAAACTGGTCTGTCCCTCAGAGCATATTATATTATATTGGATTCAGAGTCTCACTTTTACTTGATTATATAATGATTGAGGCTTTGATTGTGTCATATCAGTAGGACATTGAGTCCCCACCCCCTTGTTGGGTGTGGACTCCCAGAGAAAACACCCCACAGACAGGGAAGTTTAGAGTTTTGAGCTGGAACCTGGGAATTGAACACACAGGCAAAGAACACAGGAATAGAGATGACTCCTCAAACATGGCCAAACCCTCGGGAAAGAGACAGAGCCATTTGCCTGATAGTCAATGGATGGCATTGTGGAGAGAGCACAGCACAGGAATAATACAATGACTCAAAGACAAGCAGAAAAAATGGTGTCAGGAGGACCTTATGATACAGTGAATATGTAACTTTTCTCAAAGACAAAAGTTAGATATCCTTGAGCAATTGGCTGAGAAAGTAACCATGAAAACTTGCACTTGCACAATATCTAAACTGTGGCTAATTAGCTGCTGAAACCAAGAAAACTAATGTAAGTTGGATGTGTTTAAATAATGCAGGTCTGAGAAATTGCACATACTCTCCTCATAAAACACCTGGCCTCACTTGCTTTTTTTCCCCTACCACTCTTCTTTGCTTTAAAACATCCTAGCTCCTATTTTCACTTTGAACCAATTTTGGGAAGATTCTCCCTGTTCCTTGCTTGTGCACTTCCAATAAGTCACCTTTTCACTGAGAGACATGTTTCTCCTTTGTGGTACTGGATTGCATGGGCCCTTCTATTGGAAATAGCCATACTTAGAATAACACATATATTCATGGGTCATAACCACTTCCTCTATCTTTATAGCCACCAGCTAAATATTTTCAATTTTTCTCTGATTTCTTTACACATGGCTCTTTTGCCCCTTCTACTTGAACCTGTAGTTAGTACTATACTTGATAGATGTATGCCCAAGAGACTTAAATCTTTATTGTGTACAAGTGCCAGTTAGGCCCTGAATCTAAGCAGAGTTGTAATACCTATTCACTGCTCATTGTATTTGCCCAGGAGAATTAAAAACGTGATGATGATGGACAATGCCCATCCCAAGGAACAAAGAGAGTCTGCAACTACAAGCAAGATATTTACATAAACCTGCCCCCATGGAATCTAAGACCCCTCTCAATTATAGGCGGGGTTGGCATCACCATCCTCAAATCCTCAAGATTGGTGAATGAACAATGGACTAAAGTATACTTACTACTATTCTGCTATAGACTTATTGTTATTCCAGCAACGGGAAAACTTTTATCTTTGATGTGGATGCAGTGGTCAACAGAGGTTCTGAGGGAAGGGAGAGAGAAAATAGGTGGAATATGGGGGAAGTTTCAGGACATTGCAATATGATGTTGTACTGAGAGATACAAACCATTATATATTTTATCATAACTTACAAATTTTCATAGGACAGTTTAAACTATAAGATAAGCTATAATCCATGGTTAGTGGAAATACTTCAATATGTGTTCATTAACTGTAACAAATGTGCCATATTAGTGAAGGATGTTGTTAATGTGGGAAAGTTTGAGAGGGGAAAGGAGTGGAGCATATGGGAAACCTCTATATTTTAATGTAATATTTATATAATCTAAAGTTTCTTTAATAATATGTATGTTTGTGTGTGTGTGTATATATATACATATACAAAATATGTATATATTGGACGAAAAATCCTAGCCTAAAGACTGTTAGGACCCATTTTGGTCAACACATGTTTAAATGTAGAGTTTCTAGTTTTCCCATATCAAAACTTGGAGTTGAGTGGTGTTTTAATTTCTCACCTGAAAAATAAATTTCATACAATGGGTTTCCTTAACAGCCTGAATGCATTTGTTATGTTTTTTTAAGCTAGTAAAAGTCCCAAATTGAGTCATCAGCAAGGCAATGATCTCTCCCCAAAGACTGTGGCATTCTGAGGTTGACTCTCCATGATCCCTGGCCCTTAGATTTTCTGTCACATGGCAATGCACATGTTTCCTTTATCTTGGGGGTTCTGGTGACTTCCAGCTTCTTTCTTTTTCCTGTGGCTTCTCTCTTTGGCCTTCTCTCGAACATCTCCTTCAATTAGATTAAGATCCATCCTAATTTGATTGAACCACACTGTCACTGAAGTAACATCTTCTAAAGCTCTTATTTACAATGGTTTCACACCCAGTGGAATGAATTAAGAATAAAATCATGGTTTTTTGGATACATAGATTCACACCCAAAGGAATGGTTTGAGGTTATGAAAATGCTGGTTCATAGCAATGCTTCAAATTATGTTCATTTGTAACAAATATACCAAACTAATGAAAGATGTTAATGTGGAAATGTGTGGGAAGGGGAGGGGTTGGATTTATGGGAATGCCCTTCTATTTTTTGATGTAAGATTAAGCAAATTAAAGCTTCTTTAAAAATAAAAATAAAAAAACTGTTATAAAAGAACATGCTTTTCTTGGGTACATAACTACAGCTACCACAATTGGTCATTTTTGATACATTATTGATTATTGGTCATTATTGACAGGACAAATTTCTGAATATATTAATGTATATCCCAAAATTTACTAGAAAGTTCTTACCAAAATATTCACTTTCACAATTAACTACAGAATCATTAATATGTTTTTCCCCATTAGTTGACACATATCTAGGTTACAGGTGCAAAAGTAGAGTCCCACAATGTTTTTGCAAATGGCTTAAGATAAGCATGCTTCATTTTCAGGCATTCATCAATGTCTGTTACTTTGAATTAATAAAAGGTTAAACTAGTGAATTAGATCCTTGAAATCATCCTTTCATGTAACCATTCACTCAACAGATATTTATGGTGTGTGCCCTATATTCCAGACACTACGCAGATGTGCTGGAGCACAGGAGAAAATGAGGGTACCCACTCTTATTAGGGATTCAATGAAAAAAATTCAATGAAGCAAAGGAATTCAAAGGAAAACAAAATATTATAACTTTCCAAAGCATTACATGGAAATGAGGTGGGAAATATTTTCTATAAGATGATTGGGGCAAGACTTGATGAAGAGATGATTTAAGGTTGAATATGGGAAAAATTGATGGAAAATCTCCTCTGTGCAGTTGGAGATGCCATGAGATGGAAGCCAGCTTTTTGTGTAAAAGGATCAGCAAAGGGTCTAATGGAGTTGGATTGGAGTGAATGGGGGTCAAGTGAACAAGACAGACTGCCTAGAGCAGGGGTTCTTAATATTTTTTGTGTTCCACAGAATCCTTTGGTAGTCAAGTGAATCCACAGACCCCTTACCAAATCCACACTATACTTTGTATTACTTAATAAATACATCACACCTACATCAACATGTCCCCATGGGAATAAAATAGTTTTTTTAATTTTCAATTGAAGCAAACAAATGACTTGTTAAAAACCCCTGGCTTAGAGTGATTATAGGACAATCACCCCTGGGTTAAAACAGTAACTTAAAATGATTAATCTCACAGGTCAATTCTCCAGTAAGTGTTCTTTGAGAAAAGAGTCTTTATGATAGACAATATCCAAGGGTAACATGATAATCATAAACATAGTAATTATAACCGAATCTAAATTCCAGGCACTGTGCTAAGTAACTTATGAGTGTGGTCTGGTCTCCAGAAATGCTCACAACCCCTCAAAATATGAAAAATAATTTTCAGAGTTTTGTAAATCATAAAACAGAAGCTTAAATATCAACTTGTGGAAATAAAAATTTAAAAAATCACAACAAAATATGCTCAGCCACCTGAATGGCTAGAATAGAATAAGTGTAATACGGGGGCATTTGTGGGACATTGGATTTGTCCTGCATGGCATTGCAGTGATGGATACAAGCCATTGTGTATTTTATCATAACTCACAAAATTATACAGGACAAAGTATAGACTATAATGTAAACTGTACTCCATGTTTAGTAGCAATGCTCTAATATGGGTTCATCAATTGTAACAAATATACCACACTAAAGAAGGATGTTATTACTGTGGGAAATTGTGCGAGGATAAAGATTGGGGCATATGGGAATGCCTTATATTTTTTATTTAACATTAATTTAATCTAAGGCTTCTTTTTAAAAAATTATAAAAAAAAAAACCCTACAACACCAAATGTTGAAAGTTTGTAGCAATGGGAAATCTCACACATTCTTACTGAGAGTGAAATAATACAACCACTATGGATAAAGGAAAATCTGGGAGTGAAATTGACCTGGCAATTTTACTGTGAGATAGACAATAGAATGTAAACATTTGCTCACAAAATCTTTAACAAGAATTTTCCATAGTAGCCTTGTTCATAATGGCCAAAAACTGGAAACAGTCCAGATTTCCATCAATAGGAAATGGTTTATGTGTGAATGATATATTTCAAAAACTTTTAAGTGAAAAAAAATTACAGGATTCATATGTAGAATGATGAAGATGATTTGGTAATGGATGGTGGTGATGGCCATACAACATTTTGAACATTATTAACAGAACTGAAATATAAAAACATATATATGAATTTGACTCAAAAGGAAAATATTAGATTGTATATATGATAACAATTATAAAAACCAATGGAACTACACTGCAAAAACAATGAACCCTATGTTAAACCATGGGCTTTAATTGATAGTATAATTTTAGAAATGGGCTATTATCAATTGTAACAAAATTTCCACAACAAATGGATGATGTTGGTGGTGTGGTGGTGTATTGGTATCTTATATTTTATGCATGATTGTTCTGTAAAACCAGAGCTTCTCTAATAAAGAGAAAACTGGACCAAATTATAAAATGAAATGCTACTCAGCAATGAAAGTAACAAGTTACTGGTGCATATAACAGCACAAATAAATCTCAAAAATGTTATGTGCATGAGAGAATACAAACTCAAAATATTTTTCAGCCATAAAAGGGAATGTAATTATAATACAAGCTACAATATG
Organism: Cabassous unicinctus; assembly: GCA_029593785.1. Classification (NCBI taxonomy): domain Eukaryota; kingdom Metazoa; phylum Chordata; class Mammalia; order Cingulata; family Chlamyphoridae; genus Cabassous; species Cabassous unicinctus. The sequence continues at coordinate 8,641 of JAQZBX010046808.1, read as the reverse complement.
GATAAATGTTGTGAACACCATGTTTAGTGAACTAAGCCAGACACTAAAGGTTAAATATCATATGATCTCACTCATATGAATAACTAGAATATGCAAGTTCATAGATTTAGAAAGTAAAACACAGTTTGCCAGGTGCTGGGTTGGGGTGGTTGAAGAATGGGGAGTTAATTTTCACTTGGTATAGAGTTTTCCTTTGGGGTGATGGAAATTTTCCTAATGGATAGTAATGATGGCACAACATTGTGAATGTAATTAACATAACAAAATTCTATATTTCAAAGCATCAAGAGTGAACCCTAATGTAAACTGTGTACATATGTATATGTATATATATATATATATATATATATATATATAAATGTACTATTAGCTATAATGCACAGTATGGTATACTATATATATATCATATTAGTACAAAATGTTAATAACAAGGAAAACTGCATCTGTGAGGTACATATATGGAAACTAACTGTATTGTATGTATGATTATTTTCTCTAAATCTACAAGTGCTCCAATAAAAATGAAAAAAAAATCATTTTCTATTTAGTTCCAATTATATGAAGTTCTAGGATGTATTAGTCTGCCAAAGGGATGCTGATGCAAAATAGCAGAAATCTGTTTGTTTTATAAAGGGCATTTATTTGGTGGTAAAATCTTACACTTCTAAGGCCCTGAAGAGTCCAACTCAAGGTACCATATGGGGATGTTTCTCAGTACAGTCAGTTTCTACATGTTGAAGCAAGATGGCAGGTGATCTCTGTGAGGGTTCACCCTTCATCTCTCTCAGACACAGGCTGACTCATCTCTCTTCCCAGGGCCACAGGATCAAAGTTCTCTCCACTGCCATGACTATATAGCTATCTCTCTTCCACTATATGTTCTTCTATGTATTCTTTAGTGAGTGCCCCTTTATATCAGCTCACCAAGAAGGTAGGGACTCAACCTGAGTTACACTCTACTGATGTGGTAGAATCAAAGCCCTAATCTTAATATAATTTAATCAAATAAATCTCAGCTGAATCTAATACAATCAAAGGTTATCACATCCAGAGGAATAGACCAGGTTACAACGTAATCTTTATCTTGTTGTGGGTTCATAAATAATCTCAAATTGCCACATAGGATAAGCAAAGCTATTGTGTGGTGATTGCTTCTGGATAGTAGTGTCAAGATTCAGCTGCACACGGCACAAAGAAACTTCCTGAAGTGATGGTGATGCTCTATGAATTGGGGAACACTGTTGTATGCAATAGTAAGAGCTCATTGATAAATCCACTTAAGATATGTGTGTTTCATTATATGTAAATTACCTGAAGAGAAAAAAAGAGAAGGAATTAAAAAACTCTGTAGCTAATGATATGTAGGTTGAAGTGTTTAGGGGTGGATTGAAAAATAAAATGGTTTTGATAGCTATATGAAAAAGTCACTAACATATACATGGTAATTATAGAATGAAAGCAGTGTATATATGGATGTTCACTGTAAAATTACTCATCTTTGCAAGGTATTTTAAAATTTTCATAATAAACATTGTAAGGGGAATCAAATTTCCAACCTGACTCAGGTCAAGCAATAGGTAAGTGGCAATGCCATTTAGATGTGCATAACAATCACACCTAGTCAGGTGTTTAACCAATATGTTCAAATACCAGACTGAATGAAAATGGTTATTTGGTAAAGTGACCTCTGAAAGAATTTCATAACATTTACTAGATTTAAATGAGTCATTTTTCTTTCTGTAGCATACCTAAGAAAATACATTTCAAGTATATGAATATGTATATCCAAGAGAGCTTAATTCATAATTAGTAAAAATTAAGAAATAACCTAAGCATCCATGTCATATATATATTAAAATATATATATATATATTAAAATAGTTTAGAATGCTTATATATAAAACATTCTAAACTATTTTAATAGATGAATAACTGTTAAGGAATAAACACTTTCAATCTGAATTACAAAAAATAGCCTAATACATGAAATTCTACAAAAATATAAGATAAACACAAACTTACACCAAAATGGAAAACTATTAGAGTGAATGATGTGAAATTTCTATTTGAACTTTGGGCTGAAGAACAATTTCACATGATTCAACTCAGTAAAATAAACTGGTATTTCATAAAAATAGAACTTCAATTAGCCTATCATACAAACCTAGGAAAAGATTCTAAATATTACTTTAAATCAGGTAACGAAAAATAAAACAAGAATAATCTATTATTTTTCTCCTACCACTTTTCAATTTTAATATTATGCTGGTCAAAAGGCAGGTAAACAGATACCTATGTATGTAGTTTCTCCGCTTATTTTTTCTTTGTCTTCAGCTTTCTATTAATGGATTAAATTTGCTTTATTCTACTTTTTAACTATTGCTAAGTTGGAAGATATGCAATCTTATGTACTCTAGCTTTCTCTGCAATAATACAAGGGCATCAAAATTCCTTAACTCAATCTACCTCTCACCCCATATCATTCACGTTGCTTTTGCCTCATAACTGGATTCAACCTTATTATTCTTTTATAAACAGAGAGTAATTATTTAGAATAACCAATAAATTTATTATTTATTGTCTTTCCACCCTTTCAGTCTCTAATAGATTTTGCTTAAGTATATATTTTAGTTTTTATTTCAAGTGTTAATGAATGGTAAACTCTCCCTGACTTTGACTTGAAAAAATGTCTTTGATGTTCGTTTTTTTAGCGGTCCATTTTCTATACATTTCAATTGAGTGAAAGTCTAACGAGGTATAAAACTCTACATGGCAGTTGTTTCACTTTATATTTTGGAGTTCATTTTTTATGGTATACATGTCTGCTGAGGAAAAAATTCCGCTGTCACTTTATTATTTCCTTTAAGAAGACTAGTCTTTCTGTCTCTTTTAAGAATTTCTCTTTTTTCTCATTGCTAAGCATCATTCTTCAATCTAAATGCATATGTACTTCATTTTTTCAAAATTGTTTACATTTTCACTTCATTTATCTCCTCTCCCCTATGCTCTCTTTTGTCTTTGTCTGAAATGTCCAATTGGACAAATGTTAGGTTTATTGGATTAAAATATTACAATCTTCTCTTTTTCTGTTTGATTGCTGCTTCTAGTTTATTTCATTAGACTTTTCTTTCATCTCACAGTTCATTTCTTCAGTGGCCTCTAATATGCTTCTGATCTCAATTGAAAGATTTTTATAAAATTGTTCTGAAATGTTTTATTCATCTGAAATTATTGACACCTTCCTTGATTGTTTTTCCACCTGATTCTTTGTCATTCTAATGAGTTGTTTATTTAGGGACACTGTTCATTAATTTAAAGTTTCCTGCACAACCTGGTGTCCTAATTCTTCTGCTTGCTGAGTTTATTGATTCTCCCCCTGGCTACATGGGTTTCTCCAGTTGTTTGTCTTTCTTTTTAGGCACTCTTCTGTAATGGGAGTTTTTTCTTTCTTTCTGTGGTTTTACTGTGTGTTTTGGGTCCTATAATTCCATTGCAGAGTGATTTATTCTGGTATTTGTTATAGTTTGAGGTTCCTGCTTTATTTGGATAATGTAAATTTAGACACTAACCCTGTATATTTTTAAGACCTGAATGGCTTTTTATCTTTTTTATATTTCCACTAAGGTGCTGAGTAAATAATCTTTTTTACCTAATGGAAATGTGAATAGATTTTTCTTTTTCAGTTTCAGACAATGTCATATCTCACCAAGGCTTTGGAATTTATATAAAGCACAGAGATCTTGCTCCCAACCTCTATTACACATGAGAATATATTACCAATCTTGGATTGAGAATTTTAGAATCTAGGATAGATGCTTCAGAGGTGATATCCCATAGCGAGACTGCCTCAGTTCAATTTCCAAACACTCTAATTCCCATATATGTTAACTTATACAAGTTACTTAATTATACTGAGACCCAGATTTATCTGTAAAATAAAGGTATGCATAGTAACTATTTTACAGAATCGTTAGGATTGTTGGATTATCAAATTAGAAAATAGACATAAACATCTAAATAGCACCCCATAGAAAAACACTAATAAACATTAGCTATAATTATCATTTCTTGGCCACCGTGACATCAACATACTCTTTATTGCCTAAGGTACTCTATATTAGATATGTGGAGAGTTTGTTTCCTTCCTCCCTTTCTCCATTCTTTTCCTTCTTTTCCCTCTAGGCTTTGAGGCATAAATGAAAAGTGAAAATCATATATATTTGGTTGAGTGCCTACAAAAGGTAAAGTCAATGTTATTTTTGGTCCAGCATTTTTCTCTGGTGTTGAGATGGAGATGGGGAAGAAGCCCTTCCACATATTGCAGTCCACCTCATTCCAACATACATTTTCTTTGCCAAAATTGTGACAAATTGTTTACATGAATTATAGAGTTTTATTTTTTTTTAACTGTGTTAATAACAATAACCATAAATAAGTACATGGAGTCAACAATATTCTTTCATTAATGATGATACAACTCACTATCTTTGACAAGAAAATGCATTCAGGATATATATATATATATATAAACTAGAAAATAAGATTGAAAATAGTTTGCAAATTGCGATTTCATTTGGTAAATTAATACATATATAGTCATATCTACATCTAAACATATTCTACATATCATTCTATATATAGAGAGATCAACTGGAAACATATACTTGCCATAGTATAAAAAGAGTGATCATCTCTTTATTTTTTCCTTTCTATATACCTTTCACCTGATATTTGTGGATTCATTTTATAAATAGCTTGTGTATGTTAAATATTTAGATCAAATCAATAAAAATATCTTTTTAAGCATTCTCATTATAATGTGTTGATTAAAAATCCTTTAGGGGCAAAATTACACTTGATTCGATGACAAGACATTTACACAAGATGGAGAATATTTTTTAACATTTTCATACCTATTTTTCTATGTTAAATTTTTTAATAAATTGAAAATTTTGTTCCATTTACCTCCAAATTGTTGTAAGATAAAAACTGGTAACAAATGTGAAGTGTTTTATGAATAAATATCTAAAGAAATATAATCTATAGAAATAGCTTCCTTTTTTCTGCTAAAATCACACATACATTGGCATGGTGGATTTCAAATTCTCATGAAGGAAATAAAGCAGAGGAGAACTGAAAAGAGGAAAAAAGGAGGAAATATTTTTTATAATATATTTTTATTGATTTTTAAAATATATTTAGATAACATAAAATAATACCTAAAAAAGTATGTGATTACCATATGACCACTTCCCACACCACCCACCCTTCCCCACATTGACAACTTCTTTCATTAGTGTGGTATATTCATTGCAATTGATGAATACATTTTTGAGCATTGCCACTAAGCATGGATTACAGTTTACATTGTAATTTACACACTCTCCACTGACTCCACATCCATGATATAATTTCTTCCATTGATAGAATCAAAATAATTCTATAGTAGAATACAAATAAGTCAACTTTAGTTGATATTTTTTTCCCCAATCCTGAGGATTCTGGGATGGTGATGCCTACTCCACATCTAATTGAATGGGAGCTTCAATCCCATATGGATGATGGATGGTACTCTCTTGCTTACAGCTGTAAACTCTCTTCATTTCTTGGTGTGATGGTTGTCCATACTCACATCCTTGTTAATTGTTTTGAGTGAGTCTAATGAACTGGAGATTAGGTGTTGCAAATCCGCTGACACTCAGGGCCTGGCTGGCATATGGAGAGCTCAGAGACTCAAGTCTCTTGGACATAGACCTAACAACTCCAGCACCAAAAAAAGGATCAAATACAAGGGACAGAAGAGGCATAAAAGGGACAGAGAAGTCACATCTGACTCTAACTCTGTCACACTCAGGAGCATAAACACCAAAGTAGGGACAACTGGCAAGACATCAAACTCTGGACCTATCAGCCATGACCATAGGATCTGGATGTCTCCAGAGCCCTCTGGAGACCTACTATTTGGGGTAGTGTCTACTTTGGCACTCTATGATATCCTGGTGAGACATGCATGAGCGTTACCTCTCATGACCTCATGACTCACTTTGAAGTCTCTTAGCCATATAAACTCATTTGTCTTTACCTTTTCCAACTTGTATTCAAGGTCTTTTTCCAGTTGCATCACCAGCCCATGGTTGGTAGTAATCTCCTGATGTCAGGGAGGCTCATCCCCAGGAGTCATGTCCAATTCTAGGGTGTAGGTAATGCCTTAATATGCTGAGTTTGGCTTAGAGAGAGGCCACATTTGAGCAACAAGGAGGCTATCAGTAGGTAATTCTTAGGTACCCTACAATGTTAGACTAACTTGCAATTTCAAGAGCAAAGGCTCATAACCATAGTCATCAATATCAAGGGCCCATTAATAGATCATCCTACTTCACTAATCATTGCACCTGTACTTGGGGGTTTGTTGCTGTTCCATTAGAGAATGTGGCAGATCTCCCCAAGATGGGAATTCAGTATTATTTCAGTTGTTGTGTGAATATCTACTCACTGTGGCAATGCCCCATGACTATTTGAACATATTTATATACCTTATATGTATTCCCAGGTGAACTTACTCCCATGTATCCCCCATCACTGACACCCCACATCAATGATCCTCCCCTGCTACAGTTGTAACTCTTCTGTGAGTCAAAACATCTTCAAAAATGAAATCAAGAATAACACCAAATTCAATTAATAGGGAAAAGAAATTAAGATTGGCTTAAACATAAGAAATAAAATACATAATAATTTAGATACATTAAAATTAAAATAAAGTACAAAAATAAATTGGGATATTAAAAAATAATGAAAAATATTTCAAAAAATAAATTAGAATTTTTTTTGACATTTTGCCTTTCATCATTGTAATATCTGTTGTCCTGTGTGTACAAAGGCATTTTCTTCCTTTTCTTCCCCCAGTGTCTTACTTTTTTTAAATTTGGTCTTCAAAGAAGTTTTATGTCACAGTAAAGTCATTTTCAGAATATATGTACATCTGAGTCCAACTCTGTCACACTCAGGAGCATAACCTCCAAAGAAGTGCCAACTGGCAAGCCATCGAAATCTGAACCTATCTGCCATGACCGTTGGATCATCCCATTATACTCCACATCCTCCCGTTTTTCTCCCTTCCCATATTAATAACCTTTTCAGATGTGGATGGTACATTTGTTACAACTGATGTACAAATATTTAAAAATAGCTAATAACCATGATCAATGGTTTACATTATGTTTTACATTTAAGACATTATACTTTTATTAATTTTTGATGAATTTTAACATGGCCTGTATCTATAATTGCAAGATCATGAAGAACACTTTCATTTCCCCTAAATACCCCCTCTTCCATTTTTTCTATTCCTCCCTCCCACTTTCCTCAGTGCCCTCAGCAATTGCCAGGCTACAGTCTTTGTAGGACAAGATTAATAGATACTTGCAACAACACTGAAGGCTTGACACATTCGTCTGTCCTCCCTTATTAATAACTACCCATGTTCTCAAGAGAGGCCTCCCCTGTTTTTGAGAACATTGTGGGCCTCTTCAGGATGGGAGTCCAACTCCTTCCCACTCATTATGTGGGTCTCCACCCACTGATACATAACACAATGACAAAATGATCACTCACATTTTCTAGAAGACTGCCCCAAGTGTGCCTGTCCTAAATGCGCTTCCACCTGACACCCTAAACCAGTAACTCTTCCTTTACCTATTGCCAAAGGAGCTTTTTCAACATTGTAGTTCCAGTCACGTACACACCAATCCCCTGTGCTAAACTGCTCCTTCCCCCAGCCATCACCCCAGTTCCATGGACCATTCAACATATCCTCCCCACTCTACCACTCTGGCAAGCTTGCACCATCCAACCCAATAATATCACTAATCCCCTGTCTTGTCCCTTCACTCCACAACTACTCAGTTCCACCTTATCATAGATTTCACCCATATAGGCATTGGCTCACAACCTTCTTCTGCCGTTCTATTTACTTTAAACCTGTTTTCCAGACTCTAGCTTTCTGAGTCTGCTTAATTCATATCAAAGAAGTGATGTAATATGTGTTCTTCAATTCCTGGCTTACTTCAATCAACATGAGGTCCTCAAGATTCATCCATGTTATCCCATGTGTTAGCACTGTATTCCTTCTTAGAGCTAAGTAATATTCCGTTTTAAGTATGTACCATATTTTGTTTATGCATTCATCTTTTGATGAACATTTGAGTAGATTCCAACTTTTGGCAAAAGTGAATGATGCTGCTATGAACATTGGTTTGCATATATCTGTTCAAGTATTTGCTTTCAGTTCTTCTGGGTATATACCCAGGAGTGGAATTGCTGGATTATAATGCAGATCTAGAGTTAGTTTTTTTGAGGAACCACGAAACTGTCCTCCACAATGGCTGGACACTTCTACATTCCGACCAACAGTGAATGTGGGTTCCCTTTCCTCCATATCCTCTCCAACACTTGTAGTCTTTTGCTTTTTTTAATGACTGCCAGTCTAATGGGTGTAAGATGGCATCTCATTATACTTTTGATTTACATTTCTCTAATAACTAGTGATGTTGAGCATCTTTTCACATGCTTTTTATTCATTTGTATTGCTTTTTTGGAGAAATGTCTGTTCAAATCACTTTCCCATATTTTAAATGGGTGG
>JAQZBX010046807.1:0-20664 GCA_029593785.1 Cabassous unicinctus | reverse complement strand
AAAGAAGAAGCAATGAATCAAGCAAAATTTTTGCTAAGAGAGGGAAGCCCAATCTGTGAGAGCTAAGGCCAGAGGAGACAGATTGGAGAAGGAAGATATTTTTGAGTATCCACCATCTACTTCCACTCAGGCTTCTTAAATAGGCAGGACATTGTATGATTTTGCTTTCTTTATGTATATACTCTGTAACTCCCCTAAAGTTACCACCAATAAAAGGGTTCCCTTAAGCCATAACACATTTCCCCAGGACCAGTGAAGTTTCTGTGACCCACCGTGAAATTACCAAAGAAGGGTCTGTGTTCACCAATGCAGATTATTTCTTGAGTGAGTGATAAAATTGGAAGCTCTGCTTCCAGGAAGGGCAGGGAGATATACCCAGTCATAAGGTCTCTAGAAAACACAATTGTGTTTCCTCATCACTAGAGATAAGTAAAGTAGACTTGAAGTAGTTTAGGGGAATCATTTAGGGTTTCTATACCTTTAGGAATTTCATTCCCATGAACACCATTAACAAATTTTTCTTTTGTGTTTCTTCTCCATAAAATAATTAGTTTTCCGGAGGAAAGAAAGAAAAACACAATGCAAACTTGTGCCAGTTTTGACCTTTGAAAGGCAGTTTTGGAACTCCATGTTCATCTCTTCTCCCAGTGGACTCTTTCTTCCCCGGAGGAGGTCACCTCTCTTTAGATGTGGGCTCTAGTATTGCAAGATTTCCCCGAATCATTTCTCTATTGATGATTCTGGAGAGTGACTCTAGATACACTAAAATATCTTCTGTATCCCATCTGTCTCCTCTGGTGTTGGCTTTCATTTATGAGGCTGTCCTCTCTAAACTGAATTTCCTCTTGTCTCACTGCTTCTGTTTTCTCCCCCATACTTAGCAATATCTGTTCAACTCATTCAAACATTTGTTTTCTCAGACATTCAACAAATATTTATTCAGCATACTGTATAGTAAGCACTAAACCATTCTGGGGATGAAGAAAGATGTAATATATTGTGCTTGCTCTCAAACATCTTCCAGTCTAACCAGGCCAAAAGACAAGAAAATAAATAAATACAATACCTTAAGGTGGTATACTCAGGTGTGGTCAAATATAATTCCATATGAGTGGAGATTGCCTTTTCCATTTCTACTTAAAAACTCTCCTCCAACCTTGATAGAGATTATGATGAAGCTATGGATCACGATGAGTAGTACTGACATCTTTATAATATGAATTCTTCCTATCCATGAACAGAGTATGTCTTACCATTTCCTTTCATCTTCTTTAATTTCCTGCAACAGTATTTTCTAATTTTCAGTGTTCAAGTCCTTTACCTCTTTAGTTAAAATTATTCCTAGGTATTTTGTTCTTTTAGATGCTATGGTATATGGATTTTTTAAAATGCACAGTTAATAATGTTCTTTGCAGGTGTATAAAACACAACAAATTTTTGCATGTTAATTTCATACCTTGGAGTGGATGTGACTCAAGTCATTTTAGCACCCACTTCCCACATAAGGGAATGTAGGTTTGTTCCCAGTGCCTCCTGAAAAAAAAGGAAAACAAACAACAAGCAAAAGAAACAAAAAAACCAACTCCTGGAAGCCAGTGTGGCTCAGTTCTTGAACACTGGCTTCCCACATATGAGGTCCTGGGTTTAATCTGTGGGCTCCAGTACCTCAAAAAAAAAAACAAAAAAAAACTTTGGACCTTGCATTGACTGCATTCATTTATGAGCTCTACAGTTTTCTTGTGTAGGGTTTGGCATGTTCTCTATAATGGACCATGATATCATTGAAAACAGAGATTTTACTTCCATCTCTCTAATTTGGATAGCTTTTATTTGGTTTTATGGCCTGATTTCCTAACTTCCAGTACAACAATGAATAGCAATCATGAAAGCAGGCATCCTTTCCTCATTCTAGACCTCAAGGGGATGGCTTTCACTCTTTCAGCATTGTGGATAAATTTACCTGTGTTTTTACATATATGCTGTTTATCATGTTGAGGATGTTACTTTCTACTTTTATTTTTCTGAGTGTTTTTATCATGAAATGGTTTTGGAATTTATTACTCATATTTTCTGCGTGAATTGAGATTTTCAGGTGATTTTCCTCTTCATTGTGCTAGTGTGCTGATTTACATAGATTTTCTTATGTTGAACACACTTGGGTACTGAGATATATCTCACTAGGTCATGGACACTACTTTATTATTCTCTTGTACTTGATATGCTAGTTTTTGTTGCATGATTTTGTATCTATATTTTTAAGGGAAATGGGTCCTTTGTTTTCTTTTCTTATGTCTTTATGTAGCTTTGGTATCACAATAATTTTACCCTCTTAAAATGAGTTTGGAAGAGATATCCTGACTTAAAGTTGGAAAATTTTGAGGAATATTATAATCATTTCTTCTTGAATATTTCATAGATTTCATTATGGAAACTGTCTGATCCTAGACTTCTATTTTTTTGGAAATTTTTGATAACTACTTGAAATTCTATACTTGTTATAGTTTTCTTGAGATCTGTTTTTTTCCAGTAAATTTAGGTAAATTGTGTTTTTCTAGGAATAGGTCCATTTCTTCTGGGTGATCTACATTATTCGTAGACAATTGTTCATAGTATTCATTCATACACCATTTAATATCATCAATATCTATCAAGGTCCCCAATTTCATTTTGTATTTTAGTGATTTCAAACCTCTCATTTTTTTTCTTTTTCAATCTAAATAAACCTTGGCTATTTTGTTAAATTTTTCCAAGAATAAATTTCATTGGTTCTCTCAATTGATTTTCTATACTCTCCACTTAGATCTTTATTATTTCCATCCTTCTACTAAAATTATGTTCTGTTTATCCTTCTTTTTCTGGTCCCCACAAATCTGTAGAGAGGCTATTTATTTGTGATATTTTTATAATATGAGGATTCACACTTATAAATTGTCCTAAATTCTTAAATTCATCCTTAAACTGGCCTAACAAAAGGAATAAAATTAGTAACAAAATAAATAATAAAATGGAACTGGACCATGAGTAGCAGAGTTCAAATGCCAACTGCATTTTTGGCAGATGGTCCTCACTTAAGAACTTGAGATTCTATATTAGTGAACAGGTTTCATATGAAAATGAAGTCCAAAATTCTCATAAGTCAAAACTCTGGTAAGAAATTCCTGTATAAAAGTGAGATCCTTGGAATTATGGTGACATTACAAAGGTTAACAATTTATAAACACACTAATCAAATATGGGTATTAAGATAAACACTTGCTCTGACACTGGTGCTATGTGGTGGGAAAGACCTCTGGATGATGAGCTAGTGTGCAGTTTGAAATCACAGCACCTTTGTGGCCTTAAAAGTTGTAGGTGGAAAAATAACATTAAATGATTCTGGCTTCCTAAAGGCAAAATAAAGTCATATGTAAATCCTCTCTTTTCAACCAAGACCTCCAAGAATTCACACAAATATGGACCCAACAAATTAAACAGAACACAAATTTAAAAATAAAGAAACACTAAGAAAGCAAGTTAACATGACTAAGAGCCAGAAGAAAAGCAGATGGGGCTTGGAAGCCTTTAACCATTTCAGATTTTGAAAATTTTCAGACAATATGAAAGAACACATTTTAATGAGTTTTAGAAAAATTAAAAATATATATTGCAATATAAAAAATGACATAAACATATTTCAATAACAAATAAATAGAACCTCTAAGGCTGAAATATACAATGATGAAATTTTAAAATTTCCATGTATTGGAACTGGGAGAAATTTAGCTGCAACAGAAATCAAAGGTCCACCCACCCTGAAACAGAAATTTAGAAAGTAAGTCAAATTTGTATCTGTGGACTTTCCTATATCTGACACTTTCTCTGTATCCCTGCAGTAACTACCAGTAAAGCATTCCCTCCCATGATGCTTTCTTTCCACAGCAAAAGAAAACTTCTGTGGTTCATTCCAGTGATTTTTTGTCCCACTGGTGGTTTCCTCTTTGGATAATAAATAAATACAAAATATCTTCATTCTGGAAACTCCAGAAGAGGAAACACATGTAACCAGAGTCTGGATGATGTATCTCAGAGCTATTTGGGGGCTTCCAATTCGTGTGAGAAGGGTGATCTGAAAGACAGTGAAAATGAGAAAGGTAACATTGGGGAAAGACACTAGGGAATAAAATCTAAGACCTTCTCATCCAATACTGAGACTCTAGCATTTGCTTTTCTTGGAAACTCAACTCTTGGCAGTGGAGGAAGGAATCATTTCTCCTATGTTTGACATATACTATTTTGACACTGGCTACAATATTACAGTGCATTATAAGAGGTAAGGGCTCTGTTACTGCTTTCTACTGTCTTAGTTTAAATGATGTTCCCAGGACCTGAGGGTGTTTATTCTCACTTCCCCTACTCTAGACAGTTAATCTTCAATTGGCATTTTTCAGCTTTTCTAAATTTCTCATGATAGGGTCTGAAAATAATTATTTTACTTACATAACATAATACAATTGAATAGAACAGAACTCACTCAAAATGAGTCTTCTCCTCCATCTATATAACATACATTTCATGGTTTACAGGCAGCAATCATGTCTCCAGCTTCTCCAGGAAAAATACTAGTATTTCCCTCCATAACCTGGTGTTTATCCCTCACATAAAGTTTACTGATAGCAGACAATGGGATTTTTTTTCTTGGAGCCATTTATAGTTTTTTAAGGAATAAATTATTTTTCCATCAGAACAAATTTATACACTCAGTTTAGAGTGAATCATTATTGTTTCCACATATTGTAGGGTCTTAGAAAAGAGTAAAATTCTACTGACAAAACCAGGAATATTTTTTGAGAGAGAAGAATAGAAGATGCAAGAATGGGGAAGTAAGTAAAGATCTAGGTAAGTATATAAGATCTAAGAGGATATAGCAAAGTTGAAAACTCTCCATCATTCACTCATGACATGTACTTAAAAAAGTCTTATCATATGAATCAATGCATCAGATAGGTATTTAGAAAGGCAATAGGGAAGGTTCTTAGGATATTTTGAAAGAAATATTATCACACTTTCTCCTTAATTATATTCAAAGTATAAGTAAGTTTGACATCCATTATCTACTCTACACAGTATGGTGTAAGGTGGGTATGGTACATGGCTTTTTGCAGCCTTTTCTACCTCTTTCTGACTTGTGTTCCTGTCTTCCAGAGGATGGGAAACTAGCAGGTGTTGTGCCTATTTAACCAATACTTAAGGCATGGGCCCCTTACTACCTGATTGCAGAAAGGAAGAATATTTGTGGAGCCAATAATTTTAGTGGTCTTCCTCATTATACAGTGTTCCTGATAGTAAAAGTGTCAGGTTTCTAAGCCTACCAGTTTTTCAGTGTTTTCCATACTTCCAACTACTTGAAACACATAAATCTAGCTTCTTCAGTAAGATGAGTATGTATACTTATTATGTTATAACTCAAAATTCTTTTTTAATTTTTAAAATATTTATATTTTTAAAGAAGCTTTAGATTACATAAATGTTACATTAAAAATATACGGGATTCCCATGTGCTCCACCCCCTCATCCCCCAATATTTTCCCACATTAACAACATCTTTCATTAGTGTAGAACATTTGTTGCACTTGATGAACACATATTGAAGCATTGCTACTAAATGTGGACTATTGTTTAGATTTTAGTTTACACTGTCTTGCACAATTTTATAGTTACAAGAAAATATATAATGGCCTGTATCTGCCATTGCAATGTCATGCAGGACAAATCCAATATCCTCAAAATGCCCCCATATTACTCCAATTCTTCTCTTTCCTTGCCCTCAGAACCTCTGGTGGCCACTGTCTTTACATCAATGATAAAAGTTCTTCCATTGCTAGAGTAATAATAAGTGTATAATAGAATAATAATAAGTCTACTTTAGTGCATTGTTCATTTCCCAAAATGAACAATGGACTAAAGTCAAAGTTATTAAAAAGCTTTTATTTGGGAAGAAATTTCTGCTTGAAAATAAGCCATACATGTAAACTATTTTGTACTAGAACTGATTGCAAAAGCACAGTCTTGCAGGATATGAATCTGGGAATTGATATATCAAATTGTTGGGAGTGAATACCCATGACACTATTTTCACTGGATAAATGTACACGATTGTGTATGTATAGGTGGGAAAAAATGATTCAAAATATATTGTTTAGATTAACCTCTAAATACAGCGCCTAGGAAAGATTTTTACAAACTGACTGGTTTATGTGGTAAATGATTTTGCTGGGAATCATAATTCAAGGAATGTGGAATGATGTGAGGTTCTTACTTGCATTGGAGAGACTTTCAAAAAGAAAAGACAAGCTGCGATTTTTAATTCTCAGATTATGGTGCAATCAAAAGAGAGAAATTTTATAAGATTGCATGAGTGAAATGTCTTTCCATGAAAATTGCAATTCTGACATGTGTATGGCATCAGATTCTGAACCTGTGCATTAATAAATTACAAAATGAAAATGAATTCACAGTTTTCCCAAAGGATGTGAGGAGAATGCAAATACATGAGCAATTATTTTCAAAAATGACTAATAGCTCAAAGAAATCACTCATTCCAAAATGCCACTCTGGTTTGCCATTTGTAATGATAGCGCATGATTCAGGTGATGAATGAAACATTCACCTTAGTCTACCTCACAAAGAACACAATAGGTCTACATAAACACCTGAAATCATTCCTACTATCCAGGTTTTATAGTTGAAAAAGATATATTAGGAAATGGGGAAAATACCACATTGGTTTTATGACCTGTAAATGTGAACTATTATTGTTGGAAGTGCTGAGAGAAATTTCCTGAAAATATCCTTAACTATGAAAATAATTTTTGAAGAGACAACCTTACCTCACTGGAAGAATCACAGAAATTATTGAGATCATCAATGTTTGAAGAATCAGGGATTGTGTTGTTGATTACAACCTCACTTAATTTATGCTTGGGAATGTGCAGGGAAAAGGAGCATATCAGAGATGGAATGTGGATTATTGTAAACCTGTCAGACTATGTCTCCAGTTGAGGACATGACCTCTTTCCAGAGACAATGAACAAAATCCCTGGTAGCTGATACACAGCCTTTGTTATGAGAGATTATTTTTCACCAAAATCTTATAAATCAAACACTTTCTTTCATCTGGTAGTGACACCAGTATATTTTCATCAGTACAGAACTTACTATAAGTTTATATATACAGAATTCCCTGTATTAAATATATTACTGCTGAAAATTCAGGCAATAAATTCTGCCTTCAATATTGATAACAGGGAATACAATAAGAGAAATCACATGATGTAAAAAAATACAGAAGAAATAGGTGTCCTTGATACACAAAAATTACATAAATAGAATTTTGACATTAGGCAAATAACAAATTAACTTTTTATACTCTTATAAAGAATTTAGATTTAGATCTCCCAATGCTTGACCTCTATTAATCATAAGTACTTTTCTAACCTTGAGGCAAAGAATCATTTTATAGAGAGAAAGTTTCTCAGCTTTTTAAGGTTCTGCTTTATGTCCTTGTTTCTAAGACTGTAGATAAAGGGGTTCAACATGGGAGTGACCACCATGTACATCATGAAGGCTATTGTGTTTGCCTTTGAGTTTGGGATAGCAGCAGAACTAAGATACACTCCAAGACCTGTACCTTAAAACAAGGTCACTACTGAGAGGTGAGACCCATAAGTAGAAAATGCTTTATACTTGCCCTCAGCTGTTGAAATTCTCAAAATAGAAGATACAATCTGTGTAAGAGAAAAAGATGATCCCAGTGAGAGGAATAAAATCCAGAAGTCCAGATGCAAAATATATCACTAGGTAATTGAGGAAGGTGTCAGAACAAGCAATAAGGACCACCTGATTAAGTTCACAAAAAAAAGGAGGGATTTCCAACTCTGTACAAAAGACAATTGCAAAACCATCAAGCATTGTAAAAGGTAGTCAAAAACACTCAATAACCAGGATGCCAGCAGCAGGAGGCCACAGAGCTGGGGGTTCTTGATTACCATGTAGTGCAAGGGGTGACATAAGGCCACAAAGTGGTCATAGGCCATCACAGTCAAGAGGAAGTTTTCTAATTGTCCAAAAAACATGTAAAAATACATCTGGCTGAGGCAATTTTCAAAAGTTATGATTTTGCTCTCTGTCTGGATGTTCAGCAGCATCTTTGGTACAGTGTTGGAGGTGAAACAGATATCTGTAAGAGACAGGTTAGAGAGGAAGAAGTACATGAGTAGGTGGAGGTGTGAGCCCAAGATGATGGCCAGGATGATGAGCAGGTTCCCAAAGAAAGTGACCAGGTACATGGAGAGGAACAATCCAAAGAGCAGGGGCTGCGCTTCTGTATCTTCTGAGAGCCCCAGGAGGGAAAATTCTAAAACATACATTTGGTTTTCTGTTTCCATGTAGATGATGAATTTCCTGGAAAAGATATCAGAGCAATGCAATTTTAGCCACAAGTAGTGATGAGAAAAACATTATAAATGGAATGATTTGTATTATAAACACAATAAGTTAATATTTTTATTGATTTTATATAGACCTAGTGCCCTTATGTGAAAATGACATATGTTCTTGTTTCTCCTTGATCTTTTGCTGACTAGAAATCTTTATCCATAATAGAAAACACTCTGTCAAGGCAATATTTTCCATTACAAGTTCTCTCAGACTTTATTTTAATCAACAAACATTATAACCAGTCTTTTTATATCTGTGACAAAATAGTAAAGATGAAGAACAAAGTTGTAGGAACCATGTTACCCGGCTGCAAAACTTACTATAAAAACACAATTATTAAACAGAATTCTATTGATTAAATAGAAAAATAAACCCACACAAATGAGGTCCACTGATGTTTCACAGAGGACAAGGGCAATTCAATGTAGAAAGTATGGTCTTCTTAACAAGTGGAGCTGGAACAATAAGATGTAATCATGCCAATCAAAAAAGGAACTTAGGCACAGATTGTATTCATTTCACAAAAATTAAATCAAAATGAATCATACCACTTAAAAATAAAATGCATTGTAAAAGTGCTAGACTAAAACATGAAGAAAATCTAGGGGCCCATGGTATGTTAATAAGTTTTTAGATGTAGCAACTACCCAAGCATGATCCATAAGAGATTAAAATTTATAAGTTAGTTTTTATTCAAGTGTAAAATTTTTGCTCTGTGAAACATTGATAAGGGGTTGAAAAATTTTTTACATGTTTTGAAAGATATTTACAAAACACATCTGATAAATGATTTGTAAACAATTGTACAGATTACTTTTAACACCACAAAATAAGAAAGCAAATGCTGAATTAAAAATGGGCAAAAGTTCTGAACAGAATTCTATGCTAAGAAGATATACACTTCCCAAATAAGCATACAAAAAGAAGCTCAACCTCCCTGGCACCTAGGTATTATTACCAAGTGCCAAGTAGATATGCATCTGGAAAAAACCTTGACCAAAAGGGGGAAATATTAAATACAAATGAGTTTTATGACTAAGAGATTTCAAAGTGAGTTGGGAGGTCCTTCCAAAGGTTAAGCTTATGGACAGCTCAGCAGGATCTCATTGACTGCCACAGTAAATAGTGCATCAGACAGAAGGGATACTGATGATTCTAGAGACATCTAAACACTACAAGCAGGGCAGAGAATCTCAGGACTTCAATACCCTGACAGTAGGCCTTACTTGGGAATCTATGCTCCCCAGTGTAGAAGAGTAAGACTCATTTATAGATTCCAAATACATGGCTCTTCTGTCCCTTTTATTTTAACCTATAATTAGCACTATACTTGTAAAATATATGTCCCAGTGTCTTAAATCTTTAGTCCTTTCATATTCCCATTGAATCCTGAATCTCAGCAGAGTTTCAACACTTACTCTCTAGTTCATTGGATTCATCCAGGACAACTAACAAGGAGATGATGATGGACAATGCCCAATCCAAAGAACAGAAAGTGTCTGCAACTGCAAGCAAGATAGATCCATCCATTTGCCCCATGGGATGTAAGCCCCCTCTCAAATAGAAACAGAGTGGGCATCATAATCCTCAAATCCTCAAGAATTGTGAATGAACAATGGACTAAAATAGACTTATTATTATTCTATTATAGACATTATTATTCTAACAATGGAATAAATTTTATCATTGACAGGGAGACAGTGGCCACAAGAGATAATGAGCAGAAGGAGAAGGAAAAATAGGTGTAACATGGGTGCATTTTCAGGACATTTGAATTGTCCTGTATGACATTGCAATGATGGATACAGACCATCATATGTTTTGTCATAACCTAAAATTGTGTGGGACAGACTGTTAACTATAATGTAAACTATAGTCCACGTTCAGTAGCAACACTTTAATATGTGTTCATCAATTGTGAAAAATGTGCCATGCTAATGAAAGATGTTGTTAATATGGGAAACAGTGGGAGGAAGAATGGATGGGGCATATGGTTATGTAACATTTATGTAATCTAAATCTACTTTAAAATTTAAAAATTAAAGTAAATAAATAAATAACAATTTGTAAAAACTTCAACATCATTTTTCATTAGGGAATTGCAAAATTAAAACCACAATGATATATCATCAAATGCTTATTATAATAGATAAAAACTTAAACACTCACAATACCAGTTGATGTTGAGTATGTGGAGAAGTACATGTCTCATTCATTGCTAGTGAGAACCCAACATGGTTCAGCCAGAAGACAGTTTAGCAGTTTCTAGTAAAACAAAACATAGTCTTACCATACAATCCAGCAATTGCGTTTTTAGATATATATGTGGCTGATATGAAAACTTGAGTCCATACAAAGCCCACACATGAATGTTTACAGCAGCTGTTTTTGTAATCTCCAAATCTGAAAGCAAACAAGCTGTTGTTCAAAAGATTAATAGGTAAACTCACTGTGCTGTATCTATATAATGGAGCATTACTGAGACAAAAAGAAATGTTCCATCTGGCCAAAAATATATGGATGAATCTTAAAAGATTATTCCTAATTAAAAGAAACCAGTTTTAAAATGCTGCATATATTGATATCAATTATATGACCATCTGGATAAGGCTAAACAATGAGACAATAGGATGTTCAGTAGTTGCTAGAGGACTGAGGAGAGAGAAGGAAGGTTGAATATATGAAGCACAGGGGAATTTTTAGAGCAATGAATCTACTCTGTGTATTGTGTAATTGTAGACACATGGCATTATACATTTGTTAAAACCCACTGAACTTGACAACACAATGAGTGAACCTTATGCATGCAAGTAAAAAATCATTTACAAGGTCAAGGGAATTGCACATAGAATGAAAATGTGGCAAATCTATCTAACTGTTTAAAAATGTATAACTTACCCTGACAAGATGGGCTGAAGGCAAAGGTGCTGAAAAAGTAATATTGGTTATGAATGGAGCCTGTAAAATGAAGTCAAAAGAAACTGTGCATAAGTAAAGTAGTACTTTGTAAAGCAGCATTCCACCATGTTTGAATTAACAATTCTAATAATTCTATGCATGCACACTGGAATCAAGAAATTCATAGACAGATGGCAGATGAGGGAATATTTTTCTCACTGTGAAGGGGGTGCTTACAGATAAGAAAGGGGAGGAGGTTAGAATGTTCTCTGTGATAATGATTTAGAGTTAGACACAAAAATATGAACTCATGTGTAGGTGAATATACATACAGAGTGTTGTATGTAGACATATTTCTAGACATTAATATGTACAAGCTTAGTATACACACATATGTTTTCGTATACTCTCTGCAGAGAGGGCCTAGAGGCTGCAGTAGCAAAGATCACAAATAC
This sequence comes from Cabassous unicinctus, assembly GCA_029593785.1. Taxonomy (NCBI): domain Eukaryota; kingdom Metazoa; phylum Chordata; class Mammalia; order Cingulata; family Chlamyphoridae; genus Cabassous; species Cabassous unicinctus. The sequence continues at coordinate 8,836 of JAQZBX010046807.1, read as the reverse complement.
TGCCCAGACCTTAGATTTTAACACCATTCTCCAATAAGTGTCTTCTTTGAAAAATTGCTGACTCTAGGACAGAAATATGCAAGAAGCACTTGGCACATCTTGTAGTAACAAAGAGTAAATAGGTACTAAAATAAAGCCCTCAATGATAGGGTTGTAGTAAAGAGATACAGAGTGCAGCTGAAAGACCTCCCATGGCCAAAAGTGGAACAAATTGAACAAGAAAAGCAGTATTGCATCACAACCCAAAATATGAAATAAATGTTATGAATCCATCTTGATACAAACTAATTTTTGATTAAGTAAATAAGAAGAGACAAATCTCTCATGCAGAAGAATTCAATAATTTATGTAGATATTACTCTCTCAAGCCCATGGAGCATAAAGCTCATTCCTGAAGACCTCCTCATGACTCTTTCCAAAGGGGATATAAGGAAAGCAGAGAAATGAAGACTTCATACTGGTGAAACCTCAAAACACTGTTTATCAAGGTCAACATCAACAATGATAAGTCATGTTGATAGGATGTACCCTGGATATGATGTGATGAAATGACACTTTATCTCTGGTATCTTCCTCCCAAAATCCATGAATCCAGTATAATCATGAGAAGAACATGAGAAAATTCTAACTGAGGGATACTTTACAATATACCTGATCTCCACTCCTAAAAACTATCCACATTATCAAAGACAAGGAGTTTCTGAGAAGCTGTCATAGTCACAAAAGGACTAAGAATTTATAACAAATAAATGAAAGGTATTATTTTGGATATCAGGTGTTAAGAAGAGGGGAAAGAGGGTGAGAGGTTCTTAGAAACTATCTCTAAAATTCATGCAATTTTTCTGTAAATTTAACCGTGTTCTATTACATTAAGTTTATGGGTCAAGAATTAAAATTATTAGTGACATGCAAAATCCTAGGGACATCTAACTCCGAGATTCAATCCAGACACAATTACACACCTTGTGCAAGAATATCACATTGCTATAAATTTCACATTCTTCATCCCTTGAATCAGAATAGTGAAACCAATTTCATAGGGTAATTGAAAGAATTAAATAATGAATATAATATGTCTGACATTTTGCCTGATATCAACAGCCAATATTTTGTACATTATGATTCAACCATACACAGATTCACTCCCCACACTTTCTGCATGTTCATTGTGCTATTTCCATCCCTCATCATCAATATGGGCTTTGACAAGAGCAATATTCACATTGACCAAGTGTGAACTTTCCTCAGGCAAGGATTTTCATGATCATCCCCTTCTATAAATCAGCACTGGCTCTCCAATATCTCCAAACATATATATCCCTCTTGAGGACAAAAGACAAGGATCTCTGCTATATAGCTGTTGCCAACCTGACCAGGCTTATGTTCCCCTTTTCATGTCCCTGCCCCTCATTGTTCATCAGATATTAGGAACTATTTTTAAAACCTCACCACACCTTATGGTTATATTGATCACACATTTGCATCTCTGTTGTTTCTTCTAGGAATGCTTCTACCCCTTTCTCCTCCTGAAATTATTCCAATTCCTCCTTCAAGGCTCAGTATAGTTAAAAGTTCCCTTGTGAAGCCTTCACAATACTCCACAGTATGAATCCATACTTTTCGATCCTCTTCACCAGGATTTCAGAGCCACCTCAGGATATTGGATATACTCATTTCTATGTCTATTATCCTATTTGGATGTAATTTCCTTAACATGAAGAACAAAGTCTTACTCATTTCTTTATTCCCAAAATAATATTTAGAGCTCATCATGAAGTAATTGATGACTAAACATTTGTTGAATGACTGAAAGAAAAAAATGAATGAATGTGGTTAAATAGATACTTTCACCAATTATAGAGAAAGAAAAAGTGAAACAAGGAAAAATACTGTCGAGAGAGGGAAGACCCAAGAGTGAGAAGCCAGAGGAGACAGATTGGAAAAAGAACATATTTTAGTGTACTTGTTACCTTTTTCCACTCAGACTTTTTAAGTGGGCATAGCCAATGGTTTAATCACATAGTTTTGCATTCATCACCACAATGAATTTTAGAATATTTTTATTATTCCAAGAAGAAAAATACCTACCACTTATAACCCCCTCTTAATGATACTTAACATTGTTATGATACCTTTGTTAAAATTGATGAAAATGTTACAATATTATTGTTAGCTATAGTCAGATTATTTTATTTTTTATTTTTAAAGAAGCTTTAGATTACATAAATCTTACATTAAAAACATAGAGGAGGGAGTGGGCTGGGCCCCGAGGTGGGCAGGGGTGGGTGTTTGCACTGTGGTCTCTTTATTGGTTTATATGGGAATGCCCTATATTTTCTATGTGACTTTTCTGTAACCTAAAGCTTCTTGGAAGATAAAATGGAAAAAATAAGACACTGGGGGAATATAAGGAAGAAATTGTCACTAAAACTACAAGACAACAAATCTTACAGTGATGAAAGACCAATGCCTAAACAGATTTTACATCATTTTAATTTTTAAATTATTTTTAATTTTATTTGTTATTTTTAAATTTATTATTTCATTTTCTTACTAATTCATACAGTAATTTTCTTGGCTTCATTTTTGGACAGGTTTTGGATCACAGAAGGGTAACAGCAGTTGTGGGTGAAGAACATTGGTGTGGGGTGTCAGTGATGTGTGGTCACATAGGAAGGGGTTCAACTGGGGCATGCCACTAAGACATATGAATATGTTCAATTATTCATGTGATATTGTCTCAGTGTGTAGAGTTTCACATGATAACATAAAGAATCTTGAATTCCCATCCTATAGAGTTCTGCTACATTATCTAATTGGATGGAAAGAATCTCCCAAGTACAAGGGCAATGTCTAGTGAGGGAAGACTGACCATTATGGCAGGCCCTTGAAATTGATGATTGTTCCTTTGAACCTTTTCATGTGAAATGGAAACTTAGCCTAGTATTATATGCTGCCTAACAGTTACCACCTACAAGTCTCCTTGTTGAGAAAATGTGGCTTCTCTAGGCCAAACTCAGCAGATAAACATACTGCCTTCCCCCTGACATGGGACATTACTGTCAGTAATGAGCCTTCCTGACACTGAAGGATTATCACCAAGCACCTACTAGCAATGCTTCTGGAAAAAGACCTTGAACAAAAGGAGGAAATGGTAAATACAAATGAGTTTTTATGGTTAAGAGTTTGCAAAGTGAGTCAGGAGGTCATTCCAGAGGTTACGGTTATGTAAGTCTCAGCAGGATCTCATTGAGTGCCACAGTATACAGTGCATCAAACAGCAGGGCTCCTGAGGGCTCTGGAGATATCCAGGAACTATAAACAGGGAAGATAGCTTAGTAATTTGGCACCCTTTCAGGGAATCTTCCTTTGGAATTTATGTTCCTCAGTGTAACAGAGTGCGACTCATGTATAGGTTCTCTACACATGGCTCTTCTACCCCTTTATTTGAAGGCATAATTAGCACTATACTTGATAAGTACATATCCCAGAGACTTAAACCTTTTGTTCATCTGTGTGCCATTTAACCCCTGAATTTCAGCAGAGTTGCAACACCTACCCTCAGGTCATTGGATTACTGGACAACTAACAAGGAGATGATGATGGATAATAAATGTTCTAAGGAACCAAGAGAGTCTACATGTGCAAGCAAGATAGTCTCATCCATCTGCCCCATGGAATTGAAGTTCCCTCTCAATTAGAGGTGGCTTGGGCATCACCATCCCAGTATCCTCAGGACTGGGGAATTAACTAAGAATTACAATAGACACACTGGTATTCTACTACAGACTTATGATTCTAACAATGGAATAAATTATATCATTGATACAGAGGCAGTGGCCACTGGAGGGTCTAAGGGCAGGGAAAGGGCAAAGCAGGTGAAATATGGGGGCAATTATGGGACTTGAGAATTTCCTGAATGACATTATAATAACAAATACAGGCCATTACATATCTTGCCATAACCTACAAAATTATGTGGAAGATAGTGTAGACTTCAATGTAAACAATGCTTAGTGGCAATGTTCCAAAATGTGTACACCAATTGTAACAAATATACCACACTAATGAAGGATGTTGTTAATGTGGAAAAATGTGGTAGGGGTTGGGAGCAGGGCATATGGGAATCACCTATATTTTTTATGTTATATTTATGTAATTTAAGTATCTTTTAAAAAATAAAAAGTATATTTTAAAAAATTAGATTAGGCATAAGAAGAGTCTGCATAGATATGCATAGAGCCTAAGTGGGAATAGGAGACCAAGGATTATGGATGAAGATTTTTACTGACATTTTTGTATTAAAAAAATGGAAATGTCCACCATATATAATGGGTATACTGGGTGGGAGATGCTTGCAATTTGGGAAACTCTCTGTAATAGCTTCACAATTTTTCTGTAGAGTAATACTGTTCAAAAATAAAGGTCATTAAAAATTAAAAATGTGAGACTGTGGAAGAACATGGCTGATAGAGTAGGCATGTAAGTCTTACCTCTCACTAAAACTACAAAGAAAAAGCCAGAGGCTGCCATGGGGACTTGCTTTGGGGCACAGAAAACCAGGACACTACTTAGTAACTCCCAGAAGAGTGAGGGTCAGAGACATGAAGAAGCCAAAACAAGTAATGGGAACAAAGACAACAATGAAATAGAATAAGAAAAATAAAGTGTCAAAGAGAAAACTTAACACATGCACAAAAACAGTAATTAAATAAAACTCTAGAGTAAAGAGAGAAGCTAATCAACTGAATAAAACCATCAAGATAAAAAGATTACCAGATAGCAGCAAAAAAATTACAAACCATACTAAGAAACAGGAAGACATGGCCCAGTCCAATGAATAAACTAAAACCCAGGAAGTAATGCAGAACATTGAACAACTAATCAATGCTGTCCAAACAAATATCATGGACCAAATTAATGAAGTGAAGGAAGAGATTAAAGATATTAAGAAGACATTGGGAGAACATACTGAAGAAATTGTATACATACATAAAAAGATACTGGATATAATGGTCATGAATGGCACAATCCAAGAAGTCAAAAATACACTGGACAGACAGGAGACAAGATGGCAACAGTTTAAGTGGGCACTCACCATCTTTCTCACAAAAATAGCTGAGTGAGAACAAGATCCTGAGCTGATCTGGGAGCCCACAGAGCTGGGGTCTTTCCGTGGCTGGAAACTGTGGATGTTTAAGCCCCACCCTCAAGAAAAAAAAGCCACTGTGAGCCCCAACTCAGGCTGGCCATCCAGAGTGCAGAAGCATTCTCTGAGAGAAGGAGGGTTCTGTCAATGGGCAGAGAGTTGTTTCCTTTCTCTGGATTTGGTGGCCTGGACCACCTTAGAGCTTTGGGGAGCATACCAGCCAGCTCAAGGTGGCACCTTGAAGAGGGAAGAAGCGAATCTGATGAGGAAACCTGATTTCCCTAACTGCCCTGGGATAGAGGAACTTGACAAGTGAGAGGGTGGAGTCAGGCAATTGACTAGTCCTATGTTGATAACTGTCAAAATTCCAACTTCCCTAAGTGAGGCAGGCAATAGGAAGTGCTGTATAAGCTTGCAAGAGTCTATTTAGGGTCCCCTGGGAGGAGGGGGTAATCTAGAAGTGGTTTGAAAGTCATTTCTCTGTGGTGAGTTCAGTCACCAAGGTGCCATTTGTACTTCAAAAGGGAACTCAACCTTACCTGGGAAGGGGAGGGGAGATCTGCTCAACAGCCTGTTGGGCCCTGCACTGGGAGACTAAAAATTGCCTGAAGGAAAGTGACCAGATAGCTTTCTGAAGAGCTAAGAGACCCAAGGAGAGAGTTTAGCTCAGTGGAGGAGTTTCCACCTTGAATATACAAGGTCCTTAGTTCAATTCCCAGCTCCTCTTAAAGTGGTGATTCACTGGAATATCAAACATCCAGCTGATACTTTAGGACAGGGAAAACATAGACATTATTTTTGTACTAGCTTCTCTTGGGTCCCTTATTTTTTGTAAAACAAGATTACTTTAAAAAATTTTAATTTAATTTACTTGCTAAAAAATGTTTCAAAACCTGCAGAGAGAAGCCTGCTGGGTAATTGATGAACACCGGCAGCCTGAGATGCTCCACAGGGAACTAAGAAGGAATGCTGTTCTCCCTTAGTTTTTGTTTCACTGCTTCCTTGTGTGTATATTTTTTTTTTTGGTTTCTTGTTTTTCTTTCCTCTTCCACCCCTTTTATAAATTAGGTGCTGCTAGCTTGTTTCTTCTTTGCTGTGCTTCTTCCTTGATTTCCCATTTTCTGTGTATACTGATTTTGTTTAACAATGCTATCTTTTTTCCTTCTTCATTTTTCTATCTTCCACTTTGCATAGTTCTTCTTACATTCCACTTTTCTTTATTTAGTCCTCAATTTTTCTAGTTTTTATTTCTCTCTGGTATATTCTGTTTTCTTTCTTTTATTAACTTTTTTATTTTTATCTTTTCTTTTCTCTTTCCCTCTTTGCTCATCATTCTGGCCTTTCAATTCATTCTATATATTTTTCTTTATTCAGTTTCCCATTTCATTGTAGGTACTCCACATTTTTATTCCTATTACTCTACACAGCTTGCATGAGTTCAATATTCATTTTACTAAGTCTTATATGGTCTGTTTTCTAACTTTTGCTATTATTATTATTATTATCCTTTTACTTTTCTTCTTATTCTGCCTTTTTTGGGCCCTAACTGTTTTCCTTCAAGGAAACATAGAAAACAGCAAGGAAACAGAAAAAGATGAACAAAGGTTAAAGAGAAAACTTAACACATACACACACATAAACAGCAGCAAAATGAAACTCTAGATTAGAGATAGAAGCTGATCAACAGAATAAACCCATTAAGATAAAAAGACCAGACTTCAACAAAAAATCACAAACCATACTAAGAAATAGGAAGACATGGCCCAGTCCAAATAACAAACTAAAAAGCAGGAAGAGATGCACAATATAGAACAACTAATCAAAGCTGTCAAAACAAATATGGATTCACTTAATGAAGTGAAGGAAAAGATTAAGGATATTAAGAAGACACTGGGAGAATATACCTGAAGAAATTGGAAACATATGTAAAAAGATAACAGATATGATGGTGATGAATAGCACAATTGAAGAACTAAAAAAGACACTGGAAGCACATGATAGCAGATTTGACTCAGCAGATGAAAGAATTAGTGATGTTGAAGACAGTACATCTTAAATCAAAAGGATAGTAGAAGAGATAGATAAAAAGATAGAAAAAGTCCAGCAGGGGCTTAGGGATCTGAATGACAACACAAAACACACAAACATATGCATTATCGGCATCCCAGAGTGAGAAGAGAAGGGAAAGGGGACAGAATGAGTGTTGGAGGACATAATGGCTGGAAACTTCCCAACCCTATTAAAGGAGATGGATGTACATGTCCAGGAACCACAGTGCACCTCAAAGAGTATAAATACCAACAGGCCTACTCGAAGACATATACTCATCAAATTACCCAATGGTCAAGACAAAGAGAAAATGCTAAAAGCAGCAAGAGAAAATAGAACCATCATATATAAGGGAAGCTCAATATGATTAAGTCCTGCTTTCTCATCTGAAACAATGGAGGCAAGAAGGCAGTGGTGTGACATAATAAAGGTCCTAAGTGAAAAAATTTCAGCCAAGAATTCTCTATCCAGCAAAGCCAGCATTCAAAAATGATGGAGAGTTAAAAATATTCACAGATAAATAGATATTAAGAGAATTTGCTATAAGAAACCTAACATTCAAGAAATAATAAAGGGAGTTCTGCAGGTTGAAAGGAAAAAACAAGAGAGAGAGAGTTGGAGGACAATGTAAGAACGTAGCTGTTGTTACACAATCTTTTTTAGTTTAAAGACATAAAGAGAAAACAAAAACAGCATATTACATACATAAACTCAAAGAAAATATGGTTAATATAAGTAATTCCTTGAAAGTAATAACACTGCATGCCAATGGATTAAACACACCAGTCAAGAGACACAGATTGGCAGAATGGATAAGAAAATATGACCCAACTTTATGTTGTCTACAAGTAATTTCCACCTTAGACCCAGGTATTCAAAGAGGCTGAAAGTGAATGGCTGGAAAACAATCATACAAGCAAATAGTAACCAAAAATGGTGGGAGTATCTATACTAATATCAGACAAAATAGACTTTAAGTGAGAAAGTATTGTAAGAGACAAAGAAGGACACTATATATTAGTGAAAGAGGTATTCTTTCAAGAAGAAAAAACAATCTTATACATTTATGCAACTAACAAGGGTACCTTTAAATACATGAGGCAAATACTGGAAAAACTAAGTGGAGAAATCGATGCCTCTACAATTATAGTGGGGGACTGTAATACATCATTATCACCATTAGACAGAACATCTTGACAGAGAATCAATAAAGAAACAAAGCCTTTGCTTAATACATCAGAGGATTTGGACTTAATAGATATTTACAGAATACTACACCCAAATACAGCAGGATATGCATTCTTCTCTAGTGCACATGAATCATTCTCCAAAATAGACCACATTCTAGGTCACAGAAAAATTCTCAATGAATTCTGAAAGTTTAAGATTATACAAAGTAATTTCTCCGACCACAATAGAATGAAATTGGAAATCAGTGAGGGCCAGAGAACCAGGCACAAAGATATGGAAGTTAAACAACACACTCTTAGACAAACAGTGGGTCAAGGAGGAACTTCAAAAGAAATTAGTAACTACCTTGAAATTAATGAAAATGACTACTCAACATATCAAAATTTGGGATACAGAAAAAGCTGTACAGAGAGAGAAATTCATAGCCATATATGCATATATCAAAAA
>JAQZBX010046806.1:0-20664 GCA_029593785.1 Cabassous unicinctus | reverse complement strand
GATTGCCCGTTGGCACTTGTTAGTAATCCTTTGTTACCAGGGAGGCTCATCCCCGGGAGTCATGTTCCACGCTGGGAGGAAGGTAATGCATTCATATGCTGAGTTTGTCTTAGAGAGAGGCCACATTTGAGCAACAAGTAGACTCTCAGGAGGCAACCCTTAGGCACCCTATAACAATAGGCTAAGTTTCAATTTCAAGAGCAAAGACTCATAAGGTTAGTCATTAATAACAAGAGCCCATTGGTGGATAATCCTCCTTTGCCAGACACTGCCCCTGCACTTGGGGGAATGTTGTTACTCCCTTGGAGAATATGGCAGAGCTGTCCAGGATGGGAACTCGGTATTCTCTTATTTATTGAGTGATTCTCCACCCACTGTGACCATGCCCCGTGAGCATTTGAACAATTTTATATACCTTTTATGTATGTTCAGGCGAACTTCCTCTCATGCACTCCCCATCCCTGACACCCCTCACTAATGATCCTCTCCCACCCCAGTTGTAACCCTTCTGTGATCCAAAGCTTCTTTAAAGATGAAGCCAATACAATAGCCAAATACAATTAATAGGAAAATGAAATAACAATGATGTTTAAATGTAAGAGAGAAAATACATGAAAACTTTTTTAAAAACTAAAAATAAAGTAAAATTAAAGGATTGGGTTATTCAAAAAATGAGAAAATATTTTAAAAAATGAATAAAAAATTATTTTTTTGGCATTTTGCCTTTTATCACTGCAATATCTGATGTCCAGTCTATACTGTGGCACTTTCCCCCTCTCACTCCACAGTGTCTCACAATTTTTCATTTAATTTTCAAAGAAGTTTTAGATCACAGCAAAGTCACACACCAAATACAAGACACTCTCATACACCCAACCTCCTCCCCCTTTCCTCACCCCATATTAAAACCTTTTTGTATGTATGTGGATGGTAGCATTGTTATAACTGATATACAGATAGTGAAACATAGCTACTAAATATTGTCAATGGTTTACAGTATGGTTTACATTTTAGATTGTACACTTTTATAAATTTTGATGATATTTACCATATCCTGTGTCCATCACTGTAAGGTAATGAAAAACATTTCCACTGACCACTAAATACCGCCTGTTTGATCTATTCTGTTCCTCCCTCCCCATTTCACCAGGGTCCATGATGACCCCCTCACTTGACTCATTGGATGACAAGATTCATAGTTACATGCAACAAGAGGTCATGACACACTGGTTTGTCCTCCACTATTAGGAACCGCCGTGCTCTTAAGAGATGCCCACCTGTCTATTTCTGCTCTCCCCTCAGTATCCTGGGAATTCTAACCCACTCTTCCCAATCTACCCACCTGTCAACCCTGCATCACCCAACCCAATATATCACTACCCTCCTGTCCTATCCCTTCAATACACAACTACACTCTATCATTTTACCATAGGTTATGTCCATATAGGTGATGGCTCACAACTTTCACTTTTCTTTCTCTTTCTTGTACACTTATCTTTCAGACAATAGTTCTCAGAGACTGCTCAATTTCCTTAATTCATATCAGTGAGGTCATGTACTGTTCATCCTTCGATGCCTGGCTTGCTTCACTCAACATAAGGTCTTCCAGATTCATGCATGTTATCCCATGTGTTAGGACTTTATTCCTTTTTACAGCTGAGTAATATTCCATTGTATGTATGTACCACATTTTGTTTATCCATTCACTGTTGATGGGCACCTGGGTTGATTCCAACTTTTGACAATAGTGAACAATGCTACTATGAACATTGGTGTACATATATCTGTTTGTGTCTTTGCTTTCAGATCTTCTGGGTAAAAACCCAGCAGTGGAATTGCTGGATCATATGGAAGATCTATAGTTAGTTTTTTGAGGAACCACCAAACTGTGCTCCACAGTGGCTGCACCATCCCATAATCCCACCAGCAGTGGATGAGGATTCCCATTCCTCCACATCGTCTCCAACACTTATATTCTGCTGTTTCTTTAATAGCTGCCATTCTAATGGGTGTAAGATGGTGTCTCAATTTAGTTTTGATTTGCATTTCTCTAATAACTAGAGATGTCAAGCATTTTTTCATGTGCTTTGTAGCCATTTGCATTTTTTCCTTGGAAAAGTGTTTTTTCACGTCGCTTACCCATTTTTTAAATGGATTATTAGTTTTTTTATTTTTGAGGTGTAGGATTTCTTATATATGCAGGATATTAGGCTCCTATCAGATACATAGTTGCCAAATATTTTCTCCCATTGGGTAGGCTGCCTTTTTATTTTCTTGATAATGTCTGTGGAGGTGCAAAAGTTTTTAATTTTGAGGAGATACCATTTATCAATTTTTTCTTTTGCTGCTCATGCTTTGGGTGTGAAGTTCATGAAATTATTTCCTATTACAAGGTCCTCTAGATGCTTCCCTACATTATCTTCCAAGGTCTTTACGGTTTTGTCTCTTATATTTAGATCTTTGATCCATCTTGAGTTGATTTTCTTATAAGGTGTGAGATGGTGCTCCTCTATCATTCTTTTGGATATGGATATCCAGTTCTCCATGCACCACTTGTTGAAGAGGCCATTCTCTCCCAACTGTGTGGGCTTGGTGGCCCTGTCGAATATCAGATGACTGCATATGTGAGGATTTAAATAAGGACTCTCAATTCGGTTCCATTGGTCAATGTGTCTATCCTTGTGCCAATACTATGCAGTTTTCACCACTGTAGCTTTGTAGAATGTTTTAAAGACAGGTAGTGTGATTCCTCAGATTTCATTTATCTTTTTCAATATGTCTTTGGTGATTCAGGGCCTCTTACCCATCTAAATAAATTTTGTACTTAGTTTTTCCAATTCCTTAAAAACTACAGTGTTGATTTTTTGGGGGAATTGCATTAATTCTGTAGATTAGTTTGAGTGGGATAGACATCTTGATGATGTTTAGTCTTCCTATCCATGAACAGGGAATATTCATCCATTTATTTAAGTCTTCTTTGATTTCCTTAAACAGTGTAGTGTAGTTTTCTGTATATAAGTCCTTTCATCTTTAGTTAAATTTATTCCTAGGTAGTTGATTCTTTTAGTTACTATTGTAAGTGGTATTTTATTCTTGATTTCCTCCTCAGATTGCTTGTTACTGGTGTACAGAAATGCTACTGATTTTTGAACATTGATCTTATAGCCTGTGATGTTACTGAACTCCTTTAAAACTTTTAGAAGCTTTGTTGTAGATTTCTCAGGGCTTTTTACATATAGGATCATGTCATCTGCAAATAATGAAATTTTTACTTCTTCTTTTCCAATTTAGATGCCTTTTATATCTTTTTCTTGCCTCAGTGCTCAAGTGAGTACTTCTAAGACAATGTTAAATAGGAGTGGTGATAGTGGGTGTGGCCATTGGGCAGTTTGATGGAATTATGAATTCCAAAAATATAATTGGATCATGCTTTTAAACTGATCTGTTAATCTGGGCATGATTAAGTTATGAGTAGGGTATTGACTGGGCCACATCAGTAGGGCGTTGAGCCCCACCCCTTGGTGGGTGGGGAATTGAATATAAAAGGCAAGGCAAAGAATAGAGTAGAAGCCATTTTTGAGAAGCAATTTGATGTTGGAAAGAAGGCCCCAGGAGAAGAGAAGTGAGCCGTTCGCCTGATAGTCTACAGCTGACCTTGTGGAGGAACCAGAGGAGCTAAGCCTGGAGAGAAACACCCTGGGAAGAGAGGAACCCAAGAAGCCTGAACCCTGGCAAACGTTGGCAGCTGTCTTGCTCCAACACGTGGCAATGGACTTTGGTGAGAGAAGAAACTTAACGCTTTATGGCCTGTTATCTGTGGACTTCTACCCCAAATAAATATCTTTTGTAAAGACCAACCCATTTTTGGTATTTCACATTAGCACCCATTTGGTTGACTAAGACAGTGGACATCCTTGTCTTGTTTCCGATCTCAGAGGGAAGGCTTTTACGATTTCACCATTGAATATGATGTTAGCTTTGGGTTTTTCATCTTCAGAAAGTTTCCTTCTATTCCTACCTTTTGCAGTGTTTTTATCAAGAAAGGGTGCTTTATTTTGTCGAATGCTTTTTCTGCATCTATAGAGATGATCATGAGATTTTTTTCTTTCAATATGTTTATGTAGTGTATTACATTGATTGATTTTCATATGTTGAACCATTCTTGCATACCCAGGATTAATCCCACTTGGTCATGGTGTATAATTCTTTTGATACATTGTTGAATGTGATTAGCAAGTACTTTGTTGAGGATTTTAGAATCTAGGTTCTTACAGAAATTGGTTTATAATTTTCATTTCTTGTGGTATCTTTGTTTGGCTTTGGTATTATGGTAATGTTGGCATCATAGAATGAGTTAGGCAATGTTCCTTTTACTTCTATTTTTTGGAAGAGCTTAAGCAGAATAGGTGTTAGCTCTTTCTAGAATGTTTGGTAGAATTCACCTGTGAATCCATCTGGTCCTGGGTTCTTCTTAGTTGGGAGATTTTTGATGACTGAGTCTATCTCTTTACTTGTAATTGGACTGTTGAGTTCATCAATTTCTTCTTTCGTCAATGTAGGCTGTTTGTGAGTTTCTAGAAATTTGTCCATTTCCTCTAAATTATCATTCTTGTTGGCATATAATTTTTCAAAGTATCCTCTTATGATACTCTTTATTTCAGTGGCGTCAGTAGTAATATCCCCTTCTTCATTCCTTATTTTATGTATTTGCATCTGCTCTCTCTTTTTCTTTGTTAGTCTGTCTAAGGGTTTGTCAATTTTATTGATCTTCTCGAAGAACCAGCTTTTAGTTTTGTTTATTTTTTCTAGTGCTTTCTTAATTTCTATTTCATTTAGTGCTGCTCTAATCTTTGTTATTTCTTTCTTTCTAATTCCTTTGAGGTTAGTTTGTTGTTGTTTTTCCAATTTCTCCAGGTGTGCAGTTAGGTCTTCAATTTTAGCTCTCTTCTTTTTTAATATATGCATTTATGGCTATGAATTTCCCTCTCAGTACAGCTTTGACTGCATCCCGTAGGCTTTGATACGTTGTGTTGTCACTTTCATTCGATTCAAGGTAGTTACTGATTTCTTTCGAAAGTTCCTCCTTGACCCACTGTTTGTCTAAGAATGTGTTGTTTAGCTTCCATATCTTTGTGCCTAATCTGGTTCTCTGCCCTTAGTGATTTCCAATTTCATTCCACTGTGGTCAGAGAAATTACTTTGTATAATCTCAATCTTTCTGAATTCATTGAGAATTGTTCTGTGGCCTAGCATGTGATCTATCTTAGATTATGCTCCACGTGTACTTGAGAAGAATGCATATCCCGCTGTATTTGGATGTAGCATTCTGTATATGTCTATTAGGTCCAGGTCTTCTAGTGTATTATTCAGAGTCTTTGTTTCTTTATTGATTCTCTGTCTAGATGTTCTGTCTAATGGTGATAATGGTGTATTAATGTCCCCCACTATAATTGTAGAGGCATTTATTTCTCCACTTAGTTTTTCCTGTGTTTGCCTCTTGTATTTTGGAAGATTACCCCTTTTACTAATATATGGTCTCTTACAAGAGTTTTGCATTTAAAGTCTATTTTCTCTGATATTAGGATAGCTACTCCTGCCTTTTTTTGGTTATTGTTTGCTTGTAAAATTGTTTTCCAGACATTCACTTTCAGCCTCCTTGAATCCCTGGGTCTAAGATGGGTTTCTTGTAGACAACATATAGATGGGTCATATTTCCTTTTCCATTCTGCCAATCTGTGTCTCTTGACTGGTGAGTTTAATCCATTAACATTCAGTGTTATTACTGTCAAGAATTTCTTACATCAGCCATATTTTCTATGGGTTTATGTACATCATATGTTGTTTTAATTTCTATTTTTGTCTTTTTAGTTGTTCTTACAGTCTCGTCCAACTCTTTCTCTCCTGTTTTTTCCTTTCAACCTGTAGAAGTTCGTTTACTATTTCTTGAAGTGCAAGCTTCTTATTTGCATATTCTCTTAATTTCTGTTTATCTGTGAATATTGTGAAGTCTCCATCATTTTTGAATGCCAGCTTTGCTGGCCAGAGAATTCGTGGCTGGAAGTTTTTTTCTTTGAGTACCTTGACTATGTCATACCACTGTCTTCTTGCTTCCATGGTTTCAGATGAGAAATCAGCACTTAATCTTATTGTGCTTCCCTTGTATGTGATGGTTCTCTTTTCTCTTGCGGCCTTGATTATTTTCTCTTTGTCTTGAGCATTGGACCTTTTGATAATTATATGTCTTGGAGTAGGCCTGTTGGGATTTATACTGTTTGGGATGCACTATACTTCCTGGACATGTACATCCATCTCCCTCAATAGGGTTGGGAATTTTTCAGCCATTATTTCCTTCAATACCCCTTCTGTTCCCTTTCCCTTCTCTTCTCTTCTGGGATGCCTATAATGCGTATGTTTGTGCATTTTGTGTTGTCAGTTAAATCCCTAAGTCCCTGCTGGATTTTTTCTATCTTTTTATTTATCTGTTCTACTATCTGTTTGATTTCAAATGTACTCTTTCCACATCACTAATTCTTTCTTCTGCCTGTTCAAATCTGCTGTTATGTGAATCCAGCGTCTTTTTGATTCCTTGGATTGTGCCATTCATCACCATCATATCCGTTATTTTTTTATGTATGTTTACAATTGCTTCAGTATGTTCTCCCAGTGTTTTCTTAACATCATTAATCTCTTCCTTCACTTCATTAAGTTGGTCCATGATGTTTCTTTGGACAGCTTTGAATAGTTGTTTGATGTTCTGCATCTCTTCCTGGTTTTTAGTTTGATCATTGGAATGGTCCATATCTTCCCGTTTCTCAGTAAGGTTTATAATTTTTTGTTGCCCTTTCATCATCATTTTATCTTGATGGATTTATTCAGTTGATTAGCTTCTCTCTCTGCTCTAGAGTTTTATTTAGCTGGTGGTTCTGTGTGTGTGTTAAGTTTTCTCTTTGACACTTTGTTCTTCTTGTATTTTCTTGCTTTTTTCTATGTTCCCTTGAAGGAAAAAGATTAGAGCTAGAGGAATCAAAAGAGGTAAGAAAGGAAAAAGGATAATAGTAATATTGATAAAAGTTAGAAGTGGGGCCGTATCAGACTTAGTAAAATGAATATTTAACTCATGTAGGCAATGTAGTGTAAGAGGGGGAAAAGAGTGGAGTACTTACAATGGAATAGGAAAACCAAAAAGAGAAAAATATATATAATGATTTAGAAGGCCAGAATGATGAGGAGAGAGAGAAAGAGTAAAGAAAGGACTGAAAGGAAAAACTTAATAATAATAAAAAAAAGAAAACAGAATTGACGAGATAGAAATCGACACCTGTGAAGTTGAGGACTAATGAAAAAAGTTGGAATGTAAGAACCACAACTAAAAGCAGAAGGTGGAAAGATGAAGGAAGGAAAAGAGATAGAATTGGTAGACAAAATCACTATACACAGAGAATGGAAAATCAAGGAAGAAAAAGCACAGCAAAGAAGAAACAAGCTAGCAACACCTAATTTAAAGAATAAAGGAGGTGGGGAGGAAAGAGGAAAGAAAAACAAGAAACAAACAAACAAATAAAAACCAAACAAACACACAAGCATGCAGTCAAACAAAGCTAAAGGAGAACAGCATTCTTTCTTGGGCCCTTTTGGAGCCTCTCAGCCTGCGCTCATCAATCAATTACCCTGCAGCCTTCTCTCTGCAGGTTTTGAGGCAGATTTTAGTGATTAAATTAAGTTAAAAAAAATTTTTGAAGAAATAAGGGACCCAAAAGAAGGCCTTTTCTGGACCACCCCCTCCGCCGAGGGGACCCTAAGTAAGCTCGTGGTTCCCAATGCCTGACGCCCCCAGGGGAGCTGAGACTCTGATCCTCAGAAAGGAACTATAAAATTGGCTGGCTCTGCCTCTTCCCAAGCCAAGCCTCTGTGTCCCACAGCTTTAGGTAAATCAGGCTCCCTCAGCACATTCACCTCTCCCCTCAGCCGGCATCACTTCTAGCCGGCTGGTTTGTTCCCAAAAAGCTACAAGGGGTCTAGGCAGCCAAACCGATAGAAAAAAACCCTCTCACCCTTTGCCAAGACCTTCCCTCTCTCGGAGAGTGCTTCCTTTCACCGGGTTGCCGGGAGGGTGTGGCTTATCTGTCTGCATCCACGATTTCCAGGTAGGGAAAAAAACTCATGATTTTATATTGAGTAGTCCACCTCACTGTCCAGCTTCCTCCAGATCAATGTCCCCAAAGTTCTCACTCTGCAGGCTCCCAGAACAGACCACCCGGGCAGGATCTTGTCCCCAATCAGCCGTCCTCCATGAGAGAAATGGTGAGTGCCCACCTAAACTGATGCCATCTTCCACCTCCCAGATTTTATTTTTCTCCTGAAGAGATTTTACAAAAACTTTGGAAAAGAGCTTATTTCTCAGATAAGTAGTAAATAAAACAAAAACATTGTGGAACTTGCAGTCTAATGAGTAAAACAGATAATAAAACAAATAAGTGAAACAATACATTTCTGGAAGTAATAAGTCTTATGAAGAAATAATACATGGGAATGTTCTAGTAAGTGAAAAATGGGCTACTTTATACTGGAACATCATGAGAGCACTCTAAAGAGACCTGAAGTAGATGGAGGCCATGGAAAGATCCAACAAGGGGTATTCAAGGTCAAAAGAATAGCTAGTGTAAAGGCAGAGTAGAAGGCAAAGAAAGAGGACTAGCATGTCTGACACTTAGTGAGCAAGGTTATAAAATGAAATGGCCAAAGTTGGGGAGTAATGTGAGTGCCTTATGTAGTTGAATGACATGATCTAAATGTTTAAAAGATCCTTCTCTGTGGAGAATGGATTGTAGAGGCAGCTAGAAAGGATATGGGGAGATCAGATAGAAGGGAATTGATGCCATACTTTTTTTCTTTACAAGAGAATTTGAGAGTTTACAGAACAATCATGCATAAAATACAGGATTCCCACACACCACACCACCACCAATACCTTGCATTGGTGTGGAACATTTGTTACAATAGATGATAGCACATTTTTATAATTGTACTATTAAGTAAAGTCTATGGTTTAACTTAGGGTTCATTGTGTAGTATAGTTCCAGGTATTTTTTCACAAAATTTTTATTCTGTTATCATATACACAACCTGACATATTACCTTTTAATCACATTCAGATATATATTTCAGTGCTGTTAATTGCATTTTTCTTTGAGAAATGATGTTGTGCTACATCACCACCATCAATTACCAAGAATTTTCCATCATTCCACATAAGAATCCTGTAATTTTAAGCCTTAACTTTCCATTCCCTATCCCGACCCTGTCTCCTGTTAACCTATTTTCTAGATTCTGACTCTGAGTTTTCTTATTCTAAATGTTTCAAATCAGTGAGATCATATATTTGTCCTTTTGTACCTGGCTTATTTCACTCAACATGATGTCTTCAAGGTTCATCCATGTTGTCATGTGTATCAGGACTTCATTCCTTTTTTACAGCTGAATAATACTCCACTGTAGCTAGATACCATATTTTATTTATCTATTCATCAACTGATGGACAAATTTGGGTTACTTCCATCTTTTGGGAATGGTGAATGATGCTGCTATGAACATGGATGTGCAAACATCTGTTCTAGTCCCCATTTTCAATCCTTAGTGGGTATATACCTAGTAGTGAGATTGCTGAGTCATATGGTAGTTCTATAATTAGATTTCTGAAGAACTGCCAAACTATCTTTAACAGGGGCTGCACCATTGTACATTGCCACCAGCAATGAATGAGTGTTTGTATTTCTCCACAACGTCTTCAACATTCTTTGTTTTCTTTTTTTTAAGAACAGCAATTCTAATGGAATAGTATCTCATTATGGATTTGATTTGCAATTCCCTGATGGCTAATGATATTGCATCTTCCCATGTGCTTTCTGGCCATTTGTATATCTTCTTTGGAGAGAGGACTATTCAAGTCTTTTACCCATTTTTAACTTGACATTTTCATCTTTTTGTTGTTCAGTGGAAGAATTTCTTTATATATTCTGAGTATTAAACCTTTATCAGATTTGTTGTTCCCAAATATTTTCTCATATTGTGTAGGTTGTCATTTTACTTTCATGATAAAGTCCTTTGAAGAACAGAAGATTTTAATTTTGATGAGGTCAATTTATCCATTTTTCTTCTGTGGCTCATGATTTGGGTATAACATCTAAGAAACCACTCCCAAACACAAAGTCCTGAAGATGGTTCTCTACATTTTCTTCTAGAAGTTTGAAAATTCTAGATCTTATATTTAGATTTTAGATCCATTTTGAGTTGATTTTTGTATATGGTGTGAGATATGGGTCCTCCTTATATTTTCTTGCGATAGAAGATCCATTTTCCCAGTGCCATTTTTTGAAGGAACTAATCTTTTTCAATGGTGTGTTCTTTGACACCTTCTCAAAAGCCAGTTGGACATTGGCATAGAGTGTTATCTTAGTGGGTGGAGACTCACACAATAAACAGGAAAATATTAAACTCCCATCCTGGGGAGTGCTGCTGTGTTCTCAACTAGAGGGACAAGAACCTCTTGAGTACATAGGCAACACCTAATAAAAGAAAACAGGCCAGTATGTCAAGCCCTTAATATTAAGGCATGTAACTATGAGCCTTATTCTCCAAAAACTGAAACTTAGTGGTTGCCATAGGTTCTGAGGGGAGAGGGAGGGAAGAATGAGTGGAACATAGGGCATTTTGAGGGCGTTGGAATTGTTCTGTATGATCTTGCAAGAATGGATACAGGCCATTATACATTTTGTTAGACCCTATAAAAATGTACGGTGCAAAAGGTAAATGATAATGTAAATGATTGACTATGGTTAGTAGCAATGCTCCAATATTTGTTCATCAATTCAAACAAATTTAGGATGTTATTGGTAGGAGAGGATGGGGGAGGGAGTGGGGTTTATGGCAATCCCCTATATTTTCTATGTGACTTTTCTGTAACCTAAAGCTTTTTGGAAAACAAAGTTAAAAATAAATAGGACAGGGAAGCAGATGTGGCTCAAGTGATTGGGCTCCTGCCTACCACATGGGAGGCCCATGGTTCAGTTCTTGGTGCCTCCTAGGGAGAACAGCAAGCTTGTGCGATGGGTGAGCACAGTGGGCTGAGGTATCAATATGATGCAACAAGAGACATAGGAGGAAAGGCATAATGAGAGATACAACAAAATCAGGGAGCAGAGGTTCCTGGTGCCTCCTAAGGAACATGAGAAAGACAGCGAGCTGATGCGATGGGCAGGTGTGGTAAGCTGACACAATAAGATGACGCAACAAGAGACACAAGAGGAAAAACATAATGAAAGACACAGCAGAGCAGGGAGCGGAGGTGGCTCAAGCAATTAGGTGCCTCCCTCCCACATCGGAGGTCCTGAGTTCAGTTCCTGCTGCCTCTTAAGGAAACAAGGAAGATGAATGGACGCAGCAAGTAGCAAACAATGAGGGGGTAGGGAGAAATAAATAAATAAAATAAAGCTTTAAAAATAAATAAATAAATAAACAAATAAATAAATAGGACACTGGTGGAACATACAGAAGAAATTATCAAAATACATAAAAGATAACACATTTTGTGGTGATAAAAGGCACAATGCAAAATAATTTAATTTATTTTTTTATTTTTTAATTATTTTATTATTTTTTGTTGGTTTTGATTTTGGGGAGGTTTGGATTGTAGAGGGGTTGCAACTGTGGCAGGAGAGGATCATTGGTGCGTGTTATCATTGGTGGGGGGATGTGTGGGGAGAGGTGTACCTCCTTACATCTATGGAATATGAATGTGTTCATATCGTCAAGGGGTATTGTCTCAATAAGTGGAGACACACACAATAACTGATGGAATATTGAATTCCCATTCTGGGGAGTCCTGCTGCATTCTCTCATAGTGTGTCAAGAATCCCTAGAGTACATGGGCAGTGCCTAGTGAAGGAGAACAGACGAATATGCCAGGCCCTTGGTGTTGACACTTTTACTTATGAAACTTGTTCTTGTGAACTTGAAACTTAGCTTAGTAATATATATTGCCTAAGAGTTACCTACTGAAAGCCTCCTTGTTGCTCAAATGTGGCCTCTGTCTAAGTCAAACTCTGCATATAAATTCACTACATTACCCCCGATGTGGGGCATAAATCCTGGGGAAGAGCCTCTTTGGCTTCAAGGAATTATCACCAAGTGCCAACCAGTAAAGCATTTGGAAAAGGCCTATAACAAAAGGGAGAAATGTTAAATACAAATGAGTTTTTATGGCTAAGAGAGTTCAAAGTGAGTTGAGTGGTCATTCCAGAGGTTACTCTTATGTATGTCTCAGCAGGAACTCTCTGACTGCCACAGTAAACAGTGCCTCACTTTCTGAAGGCTATAGAGATATCCAGACAATATAGGCAGGGCAGACAACCCCAGGAAATCGACATTCCATCGGTGGGCCTTACCTTGGAATAGATGATAACCTGTCTCCCCAATATATCAGAGTTAGACTCACTTATAATTTTCCTACACATGGCTTTTCTACCCCATTTATTTGAACCTATAAATAACTCTATACCCATTAAATACATGTTCTAGGGACTTAAATCTTCCAGCAGTTCATATGCCAGTTGAGCCCTGAATCTCAGCAGAGTTGCAGCCAACACCTACTTTCCAGTTCATCAGACTCACCCAGGACAACTAACAAAAACGTGATGATGGACAACGCCCATCACAAAAAATAGAGAGTATCTACAACTTCTAGCAAGATAGTTCCATCCATCTGCCTCATGGGATCCAAGCCCCCTTTCAAATGGAAACAGAGTGGGCATCACCATCCCAAAATTCTCAATATTGAGGGATGAACAAACATAAGGGGGGAATGCAACTATGGGCTAAACTAGACATAATTATTCTAGTAATGGAAGAACTTGTAATATATAAAGACAGTGGTCACCAGAAGTTCTGAGAGGAGTGAGAGGGAAGAATATGTGTAACATGGGCATTTTGGGGACACTGGGATTGTTCTGCATGATATTGCAGTGATGGATACAAGCCACTATACATTTTGTCAAAACCTATAAAATTGTATGGTACAAAGGGTAAACCATAATGTTTATAGACCATGTTTAGTATAAATGGTCCAAAATGTGTTCATCAATTATAACAAATGTACCACACTAATAAAACATTTTCGTAATGGGGAAAGTGTGGGAGGGGGAGTGGGTGGGTTATATAGGAATCGTCTATATTTTTGATGTAATATTTATGTAATCTAAAGCTCCTTTAAAAAGAAAGAAAAAAATCAGTTGGCTATAAATATGAGGGTGGATTTCTGAACTTTCAATTAGATTCCATTGGTCTGTATGTCTGCCCTTACGCCGTACCATACTGTTTTGAATACTGTGGCTTTGCAATAAGTTTTACGATCAGGAAGTCTGAGTCGTCCAACCTCATTCTTCATTTCCAAGATGGATTCAGCTACTCAGGGCTACCTACACTTCCATATCAATTTGATGAATGGCTTTTCCATTTCTGCACAGAATGTTGCTGGAATTTTGATTGGGATTGCTTTTACTCTATAATAATATTTTTGGATCGGATTGACATCTTAATGATATTTAGTCTTCCAATCCATGAACATGGAATGTTCTTCCATTTATTTAGGTCTTCTCTGTTTTCTTTTCCCAAAGTTTTGTAGTTTTATGTGTATAAGTTCTATATATCTTTGATTAGATATATTCCTAGATAATTTATTCCTTTAGTTATTATTGTGAATGGAACTTTTTCTTGATTTCTTCTTCTAATTGTTCACTGTTTGTGTATAGAAACACTGATTTTTTTCAGGATTTTCTGTATATGGCATCATATCATTTGCTAATAAGGAAAGTTTTACTTCTTACTATCTTATTTGGATAACTTTTATTTCTTTCTCTTGCCTAATTCCTGTCTGAAACTTCCATTACAATGTTGAATAACAGTGGTGACAGTGTCATCCTTATCATCTTCTTGATCTTAGAGGAAAGTTTTTAGTCTTTCACCATTAAGTAAATTATTAGCTGCCAGCTTTTCATATATGCCCTTTAACATATTGAGGAAATTTCTTTCTATTCCTAGTGTTCTAAATGTTTTTATAAACAAGTGATGCTGAATTTTGTCAAATGCCTTTTCTGCATCAATTGCAATGATCGTGTGTATTTTTCCTTCATTATGTTAATGTGGTATATTTCATTAATTTATTTCCTTATGTTGAACCCATCTTGCATGGTGAGATAAATCCCACTTGTCATGGTGTACTATTTTAATGTGCTGTTGCATTTGACTTGCAAATATTTTGTTGAAGATTTGTGCATCTACATTCATAAGAAAAATTGATCTGTAGCTCTCTTTTTTGTGTGGTATGTTTATTGGAATTTGGTATGAAGGTGCTGTTGGCCTAGTAGAAGGAATTAGGATGTGTTCTCTTCAATTTTTTGGAAATATTTGAGCAGAATTGGAGTTAAGTCTTCATAGACTATTTGGTAGAATTCCCCAGTGAAGTCATCTAGTCCTTGGTTTTTCTTTGTGGGGAGTTTTGATGACTAATTCTCAACAAATATTGGTTTGTTGAGAATTTCTATTTCTTCTTCAGCCAATGCTTTTGTGTCGCTAGTAATTTTTCCATTTCATCCAGGTGTACATTTTTGGTGTAAATCTGTTCACAGTATCCTCTCATAGTCCTTTCATTAGCATAGGGTCATTAGCAGTGTCCCCTTAATCATTTCTGATATTATAGATTTGTATCTCCTCTCTTTTTTTATTTGCCAGTATATCTAAAGGTTTTTCAATTTTACTGAATTTTTCAAAGAACCAACTTTTGGTTTTGTTGATCCTCTCTATTGTATTGTGTTTTCTGTATCATTTTTCTCTGCTCTAATCTTTGTTATTTTCTTCATTCTGCTCACTTTGGATCTAGTTTGCTCTTTTTTTTTTCTAGTTCTTCCAGTTTTGAAGTTAGGTCTCTGATTTGAAGTCTTTCTTCTCCTCATTAATGTACACATCTAGAGCTAAAAATTTTCCTATCAGCGCTGCCATCCCATATGTTTTGGTGTGTTGTATTTCCATTTTCTTTTGTTCAGGGTATTTCCTAATTTGACTTTTGATTTCCTCTTTAACACATTGGTTAATTCCCAAATATTTGTGAATTTTCCATTAATCCCTCTGTTATTGATTTTGTGCTTCATTCCATGTGATTGGAGAATAGTTGTATGATTTCAATATTTTTAAAAATTTATTAAAACTTGTTTTGTGACATAACATATGGCCTGTCCTGGAGAATGATCCATGTGTGCTTAAGAGGAATGTGTATTCTATTTTTGTTGGGTGAAGTTTTTATATATGTTTATTATGTCTAGTTCCTTTAGAGTATCATTCAGTCTTTTATTATTGGTCTTATGAATAGGTGATCTGCCCATTACTGAGAGTGTTGTAGGAAAGTCTCTTACTCTTACTATAGAACCATTTTCTTCCTTCAAACCTGTTAGCATTTGTTTCATATATTTTTGGACTCTGTTGTTAGGTATATATATATTTGCAAGTGTTACATGTTCTTGTTGAATTGTCCCCTTTATCAGTATAAAATGACCATCTTTGTCCTTCATAACTATTTTGACTTATTTATTTTCTCTGCTATTAGTACAGCTATCCCAGCTCTTTATTAGTTACAACTTGAATGGTATATACTTTTCCCATCCTTTCAGTTTCAACCTACTTATATCTTTGAATTTAATGTGAGTCCCTTGTAAGCAAATGTAGTAGTCAGCCAAAGGGGTGCTGATGCAAAATACCAGAAATCTGTTAGCTTTTATAAAGGGTATTTATTTGGGGCAGAAGCTTACAGCTAGCAGGCCATACAGCATAAGTTACTGCCCTCAGCAGTCTGTCAGGCTCCAGCTCAAAACTCAAAACTCCTTTCTCTGCAGTGCAGTTTCTCTGTGAGGAAATCAAAATGAACAGAATGAAGAAAATAACAAAGATTAGAGCAGAGAAAAATGATATGGAAAACACAAATACAATAGAGAGGATCAACAAAACCATGGTTGGTAGCTATGTTGCAATATTTGTACATCAGTTGTAACAAATGTACCACCCACATATAAAATGTTATTAACAGGGGAAGGGGGAAAGAGGGGAGGATGTTGGGTATATGGGAGTCCCCTGTATCTGGTACATGACTTTTCTGTAACCTAAAACTTCTTTGAGGACAAAATGAAAAAAAAAGTAAGACACTGGGGGAATAAATGGAAGAAAATATCACTGTACATATAGGACAACAGATCTAACAGTAATGAAAGGGAAAATGTCAAAAAAAAATTTTTTTTTCCACTATTTTTTATTATGCCAAATTTTTATTTTTATTTATTTTTAACTTTTTTGTATTTTATTTTGCACTTTTAAAACTCACTATTAATTTATTTTCTTATTAATTGTATTTAGCTATTTTATTGGCTTCATTTTTGAAGAAATTTGGGATAATAAAAGGGCTACAATTGTGGCAAGAGAGGATCATTGGAGCGGGATGTCACTAACATGGGATACATGGGAAGAAACTCACCTGGGCATACATATAATGCATATAAACATGTACAAATGTTCATGGAGCATTGTCATGTTGGTTGGAGATTCACACAACAACTGAAGGAATATCAAATCCCCATCCTGGGGAGCTCTGCCACTTTCTCTAATGGATCAGCAAGAATCCCCTGAGTACAGGGGCAATGACTAGTGAAGGAGGATGGTCCACTGATGGGCCTTTGTTATTGATGACTGTGCATATGAACCTTTACTCTTGAAATTGAAACTTAGCCTAGTATTATAGGTTGCCTAAGAGTTGCCTCCTGGGAGCTTCCTTGTTGCTGAAATGTGGACTCTTTCTAAGCTGAACTTAGCATATAAGTACATTTCCTTCCCCCCAGAGTGGGACATGACTTCCGGGGTTGAGCTTCCCTTGCACTGAGGGATTACTACCAAGCACCAACTAGCAATGCAACTGGAAAAAGACCTTGACCAAAAGGGGGAAAAGGTAAAGACAAATGAGTTTATATGGCTAAGAGACTTCAAAGTGAGTTGCGAGGTCATCCCAGAGGTTACGCTTATGCACGTGTCAGCAGGATCTCATTGGCTGCCAAAGTAGATACTACCCCAAATAGTGTGGCTCCTGAGGGATTTGGAGACATCCAGACACTTTAGTAAGGGCACCTAGCTCAGGAGTTTGGAGCCATGGCAGTGGGCCTTACTTTGGAATTTATGGTTCTCAGAGTTGGATTCAATTGTGGTTTCCCTATATATGGCTCTTCAGTCCTTCTATTTGAACCTATAATTAATACTAGAGTTGGTAAGTGTACGTCCAAGAGACTTAAATCTTTGAGCTCTCCATGTGCCAGCTGCACCTTGAATCTCAACAAAGTTTCAAGAGTACTCCCCAGTTCATTGGTTTTCCCCAGTACAACTGACATGAAGGTGATAATGGACAACTACCATACCAGGAAACTGAGAAAGTAAACAACTGCAAGCCAAGGAGTCCCATCCATCAGCCTTATTGGATCACAACCCCCTCTCAATTAAAGGTGGAGTGGACATCGCCAACCCAGAATCCTCAGGATTGGGAATGAACTATGGAATAAAGGAGACTTACTGGTATTCTACTATAGACACTGTGATTCTAGCAATGGAAGAAATTATATCATTGATGTGGAGGCAGTGGCCACTGGAGGTTCTGAGGACAGGGAGAGGGAAAAACATGTGTAATACGGGGGCATTTTGGGGATGTGGAAATTGTCCTGAATGACATTGCAACTACAGTTACAGGCCATTATAAATCTTGCCATAACCAACAGAATTGGGTGGGAGAGAGTGTAAACCACAATGTAAACATTAATCCATGCTTAGTGGCAATGTTCCTAGAAGTGTTCATCAATTGCAATGAATGTATCTCACTAATGAAGGATGTTGTTAATGTGGGAAAATGTGAGAAGTGTGGGGAGCAGGGAAATGGGGGTCCCCTATATTTTTTTATGTGACTTTTCTATAATCTAAGTATCTTAAAATAAATAAATAAAAATAAATAAATAAAGTTTATCTCTTGTAAACAGTGAAAAAAAAGATCATTTTTGTTTGAAGGTTTTGTTCCATGTGTCCACATTCTGGTCTTTGTTATTGTTTTATAGATTTTTATCCTCTTCCTGTATACAGGTCAACATTCCCTGCTTCTCTGTTTGTCTTGCACTCTTTTGTTGCACAACGTACATTTTAATATTGTAAAATGCTAACTTTAGGTTTATTCCCTGAGTTGTCTGTTTCTTGAATTAGTAAGCAGCTAATGACAAGACAGAGATTTTCTTGAGCTTCAGGCCTGCTTTCAAGAATGTCTGCCCAAAGGCAATGCAGTGTGCAGGGTTTTCCCTGTCTTTCTAGACATCTGCATTCTCCTGGGCTTTTGCTTGTTGATTGTTTTGGAGTTTCCCTGTTTACAGGAATTTGGTTGCTCCTCTCTTTCCCAGGAGTCAGACCTCCTTCTCCTGGGCATTTGAAGCTGGCTGGCCTTTGTCTCAGACTATCTGCCTCTATATCTCCTTACACTCTTTTCATTTTCTCAAGCTGCTTTTCCTGGAGGGAAAATTCTGGGAGAAGAGTCACCCCAGAGAGGAGGTACCCAAATCAGTCTTTGCCTGCCAAAACAGGGCTAGAAAGGGGTATAAACTGGCTCTAAAATGCCCTGGAATCGGAATCAGGAAATGTGCCAAGAGCTTTTCTGATGGTACCCAAACCTGAAATTTCCTGTCCTGACAAGTAAATGCAGCCCTTCAACTAATTGTTCCTCAGGATGCCCCTGCAGAAGTGCACTGACTTTAAATCTCCACTGCTGCCACCCTTATCTGGGGAGAATTAAAACAATGATTACCACTCTATTTTGTCTAGTGTGGGTTAAACAATTGTCACCCTCACAGTCAGGCCCCTGCAACCCAAAATTTCTAATCAGTAGCTATGATCAGTGATGGTCAGTGCCTACTCTTCATCTTAGGGAAGAAGATTTTTATTTTCCTTTCTGTCACAAGTGAGATAGCCAGGGGCTGGGCACCATGGTGGCCTGCCATGAGAGTGGGCAATGGGCTCCAGTAGTAACCACAAGGAAAGAGAAATTTACTATCATTTATAATAATTTATCAGTGTCTTTCTTCCACACTTCCCTGGGTTCTGTCCAGTGTTCTTCTGGCCTCCAGAGTTTCAAAATAGTTGTTTCAGACAGTTCCTTCCTGTTTAATTGTTGTATTGAAAGACTGTGTCCTGGATCTCCCTATTCTGCCATCTGCCATACTTTCTTTCCCTCCATCTTTCTTCTCCCTCTTTTTTTAAAATTTCCAACATTTTAGAGGCAAGAGTAAAAGAAAACTCTGAAAAAGAAAATCTGATCAAAAAAGGACCTCAGCTCTGAAGATAAGGGCCTCACTTTCTCATTTTTCTATAGCTAAGGCATAGCATGTATATGGTATACCAGAGGTATTAAATTATTTTTAAACTGTAAGATCAAGTTGAAATTTGCATCATCATGTATAGGTTATGTGAAATATTTATCTTCTGAGGTTTTATAGCTCTTCACACTTTGTCCAGATATTGCTTTAGAAATACAATGAGGAAAAAAATTGTACATGTTTTCATAGCCTGACTTTCCCTGGGTAAAAAAATAAAAAGTCACAAAAAAGTGTTCCTTTAGCTTCACCCCTAATCACTCTGCAGATACTCCACCTCCCATAAAAATACTCCAAAGCCCAAGGTTGAGAGAATTGATGGCTATCCCTCAATATCAACTAACAGCACTGCCAAAGTCTGGGGAATCCCCCTCTCCAATAACAGTAACACCAGTTGTGTTCCTGATACCTTTTAATAATCAGCCATTTTACTGAACTCCTGGCTTAGATTCATAGATAGACTGGGTCACCATTTCATTGTACTCAAAATCACGTCTTCCTACTTATCCTTGTTTATTTTCCTGAACATAATATTTGTGATACAACAATCTTTACTCTTATGTTCCCCAAGTTTTTCCTCAGAGACTATTTGGTCCTCCAAAAAACCTCCAGAAATACATGGTTTAAAACATTAAAAATCCCTATATCAGTCCCCATCGTACATGACCATAAGCTACATCCCAGTTTCTCTCTACTACTTGTTGTATCCTATAAATGATCTATAGCCTACTGCTATGAGTTGTTTAATTTTTTTTCCTTACTGCTCATAAAGCATTTTCTTGTTAGTCAACACTATGTATGCATTCGCAAAGGAGATAAATAGTTAAAGATATCCCAAGTCAAATGAAAACTCAGCCAATCAATTTAGGTAATGAAATAAAAAAAGTTTCAAGTTCACTATAAAGAATAGACTGAAACAGTGTCATTGATGTTTGTCCATTCCAGCACCTTCACATTTTAGAAACCCTTGAAATATTTTCAATAACATTTTTCTCCTTTGCAACCTTAAATAACAAAATTTAATTACTGTATTTTAACCCAGAATTATTTCCATTGAGACAGATGAAAAATATCACAATGTTGTCTTAATTGGAAAATAAATGTGAGGTTGTGGTCATATGATATTTTAAAACCTACTCTCTTCTTTTGTTCTAAAATGTTCTTGGATACACTTGAAAGAAAAGGA